>JAJOOO010004604.1:0-12500 GCA_029582685.1 Solanum piurae | reverse complement strand
ACCGTAGGTGGGGTCCGTGGTTGGCCACCTGCAACCCCTCCTCAGATAGCCCAGAAAATTTGGCGAAGTCCAGAACCACGCTAGGACCTACGGACCGTAAGTGGGACCACAGTCTGTGGTTCAAACCCCTCAGGACCCCCTCTCTGAAGCCAAATGACGATTGACCAGGACGAAATCTAGGTCCATCGATGGTCCGTCAGTTGGCCCCGACAACTTTCAAGTCAGGGTCATTTTTGTCTATTCCCTATGCGTTGGGCACCTAAACTACGTCATTTTGGTCAGTTCTATCCTAGTAACTTAATTAGACTTTACCCAAGTCAACTCATTCTCCAAAATTCATCCAAGTTGAATGAAAAAGACGGGAAAGAGTTGACCAACCCTCTCCAAGAACGCAACAAGCTTTCCTCCAGTTCCAGCCCTGAAACCGAAATATTTCTCCCTGAAGTTCGTCACCAGGTATGTGGGATTTTACTAATAGGTTCCTTTCACCCATTAGGTCCCTAGAATTCAGTCAGATTCTTGATTCTCTTCATTATGTTTAGACTAAGGGTTTCTAGAACTTCAGATTCTTGTTATGATTTAGTTGTTACACTAATCCAAATCAGAATATTATTCTTTCGTAACTATGTTGCTTAATTGTTTCATGAAATTCAGAACCCTAGTTGTGAAGATTTGTTTAGTTCATGAATTACACTTGCTATGTTAGTGTATACAGATATACATGCATCAGTTTACAAATGTTTCATTATCAATACTTAATGTTGCATTTTCAGTTAGCATATCAGAATTTTGAGCTCTCTAGTTTATTGCAGTTATGTTGTATTTTATACATTCTAGTTGGGAGTAGGCTTAATACCGAGTGGACTAGGGTCAGTCACCCTCATATTCCCAGAACTCCGTGCCCCTCCCCTCTGTGGGCATCATATTTAGTGATCACGCCAGACATGCCTTTATACCTCTAGCAAGGTATATTGGGTCCTCTCGATGGGGCGATACATTGGACTCCATGTTTAGGTCATTTAATGTCGTTTATTAGTATCTCCCACAGTCAGATTCTAGTGCATTGGCGTGGTTACCAGTTATATCTGAGTATTCAATTTCAACATGTTATATACTTGGTCGTTGCATCTAGTTTAGCTCATGATTAGTATGTTCAGTATTTTCATCATGTTCATCTTATATCATTGTTCAACATGCTTTATTTCAATTATTTATTGTTGTTCAGTTTTATCCATTTCTGCATGATCAGTACCTTTCAAGTACTGACACATACTCTGCGCTACATCTTCTTGTGATGTAGGTTCAGGTCCCCAGCATTCAGATCACGCATAGATTGGTTCCCGATCTCCAGCTAAGCAGTATCAGTGGTGAGTCCTAATTCTTCAAGGATGATGGACATGTTTTCTTTCATTTCTAGTCGTTTTAGTTCAACTTTTCTAGAGTTAGTTGGGGACAAGTCCTAGCATCTCTAGTTAGTTAGAGGATTTTATTCAGACATTGTTAGATTCAGTTTTAGTTGGAGTTTGATCTTTTAGTTGTTATTGAACTCTCAGTTGTTTATATATTCAGACTTAGAATGGGTATTCCCCATCATTTCATTTTTATCTCATGTTTAAGCTTCCGCTAAATATTTCTATTTTCAATAAAATCTTGACGTATGCTTATGATATGCCAGTTCAGGGTTAGCTTGGGGTCACTCATGAACCTAGGCCCGTGTTACGTCAAGGGGGTAGCCTCGGGGCGTGACAAACTTGGTATTAGAATCCTAGGTTCAAGAGTCCTAGGATGTCTAAAAAGCAACACTAAGTAGAGTCCCTTTCATGAGTGTGAGGCGCGCCACACATATGAGGGGGAGGCTATGAAGTGTTTTAGGAAAAACTTCACTTTCTTGTAAATCTTATTGTGCGTGGTATGATCTCTTTTTTCTATCTCGATGTTAAGAATTTTCAGATCATGCCTCCTCGTAGTGCTTACCCAAGGAATGCTAATGCTCGCAACGCTAACGCAGCTCCTGCAGTCCCAGATTATGAGGTTTCGAATGCTGAATTTTGGAATGCCATTCAACTTTGGCCCAGAGTGTAGCCAACCAGAACAATCAACAAGTTCCGGTTCCTACTAATATAAATGGTGGATTAGTGGTAGCTAGGGTCTGAGATTTTGTTAGGATGAACCCGCCTAAGTTTCTAGGGTCGCAAGTTGGTGAGGATCCCAAGAATTTTATTGATGAGGTCAAGAAGATCATTGGATTGATGCAAGTAATAGGAAATGATAGGGTAGAGTTGGCGTCCTACCAGATAAAAGATGTAGCTCATATTTTGTTCACTCAATGGAAGGAAAACAGGGGTTAGAATGCAACTCTTGTGACTTGGGAGTGTTTTATTGGAGCTTTTCTAGACAGGTTTTTTCCAAGGGAGTTGAGAGAGGCAAAGGCTCAGGAATTCATAAATTTGAGACAAGGTTCTATGGCGGTCAAAAAGTATGGACTTAAGTTCACCCAGCTCTCCAGGTATGCTACACATATAGTTGCTGATCCCAGGGTGTAGATGAGTAAGTTCTTATTTGGAGTATCTGACATGGTGAAGGCAGAGTGCAGAAATGCGATGTTGTTAGAGGATATGACGATCTCTAGGCTCATGATTCATGCTCAGTAGGTTGAGGGAGATAAGCTTAGAGAACTAGCTAAGGACAACGAAAAGGCTAGGATAGGAAACTATAAGTACTCTCAACAGAAATCGGATGGTGGAAATCGCTCGCAGTTTTAACAAAAATCTTCAGCTCAACACCTTCATCAGCTAGTGCTCCATCCCCCAAGTTTTGACAGGATCATAAAGGTAGGGCATCAGGCTCTAAGTCCCAGGGAAGTGTTTCAGGTACTAGAACCTACCTAACTTGTCCAAAGTGTGATAAGAACCATTCGGGCGAGTGTCTTGCAGGAAAGTATGAATGTTTTGGGTGTGGTCAGACTGGTCACAGGTTGAAGGACTGCCCTTCTTCTAAACAGGGAAAAAGAGGTAACAATAGTAGGGCTCAGTCTATAACTTCAGCAGCACCAGCAGGTCACCCAACTCAGCAGGGTACTTTATTTGTTACACGTGGCGGTCAGCGCCCGAACAGATGTTATTATCTCCAGGCTCGCCAGGATCAAAAAGATTCTCCTGATATAGTTACTTGTACGTTGCGAGTATTTTGTTTAGATATTTATGCTTTGTTAGATCTAGGGGCTACTCTCTCCTTTGTAACTCCATATATAAGAGTGAACTTCAGTGTTAGTCCAGAAACTCTCTCAGAACCCTTCTCAGTCTCTACTCCAGTCAGTTACCCAGTTATAGCTAGATGGGTATACATAAATTTCCATGTCATGGTCTCCCAGAAAGTCACTTCAAAAAATCTGGTACAGTTAGAAATGGTAGACTTTGATGTCATTCTAGGCATGGATTTGTTACATTCCTGTTATGCCTCAGTCGATTGTAGAACTAGGATCATTCATTTTCAGTTTCCAGATGAGCCAGTCTTAGAATGGAACGGTAGTAGTTCAGTGCCTATGGGTTGATTCATTTCCTACCTTAAGGCTAGAAAGATGATCTCTAGGGGGTATCTCTATCATCTAGTTCGAGTTAAGGATTCATGCTCCGAAACGCCAACTCTTCAGTCAGTTCCTGTAGTGAATGAGTTTTCAGCAGATCCTCCCAAAGTTCATCCCGAAAGGGAAATCAATTTCGGAATTGATATCCTTCCAGATACACAACCTATTTCTATTCCTCCTTACAGAATGGCTCCAGCTGAGCTTAAGGAATTGAAAGAGAAGTTGAAAGACCTCCAAGATAAGAGCTTCATCAGACCCAGTATTTCCCCATGGGGTGCTCCAGTGTTGTTCATGAAAAATAAAGATGGGTCTCTCAGGATGTGCATTGATTATAGGCAGTTGAACAAAGTCACAATCAAGAATAAGTACCCTATCCCCAGGATTGATGACTTATTCGACAAGCTTTAGGGTGCTAGTCATTTTTCAAAGATAAACCTCAGATCCGGTTATTATCAGCTAAGAGTCAGAGATAGTGACATTCTGAAAACATCCTTCAAAACTTGATATAGTCATTATGAATTTGTATTTATGTCATTTGGACTAACAATTGATCCTGCAGCTTTCATGGATTTGATGAACAGGGTGTTCAGTATTTGGACTTGTTTGTTATCGTCTTTATTGATTATATCCTCATTTACTCTAGGAATGAGGAAGAACATGCGACTCATTTGAGGTTTATTCTGCAAACTCTCAAAGATCGCCATTTATTCGCTAAGTTAGCAAATGTGAGTTTTGGTTGCAATCTGTTACTTTTCTTAAACATAAAGTATCTAGAGAAGGGATCTGAGTTGATGCTAAAAAAATAGAGAGAGTGAAACAATGGCCCAGACCTACCTCTCCTACAGATATCAGAAGTTTCTTAGGATTAGTGGGTTATTACAGAAGGTTCGTGGAAGGATTTTCATCCATAGCTTCTCCATTGACTAAGGTGACTCAGAAAAAGGTTAAGTTTTAGTGGTTAGAAGAGTGTGAGAAGAGCTTCTCAGAACTGAAAACTAGGTAGACTACAACTCCTGTTTTGACTCTACCAGAGGGTTCAGACGGTTATGTAATCTATTGTGATACGTCTCGAGTCGGCCTAGGTTGTGTGTTGAAGTAGCGAGGTAAGCTCATAGCTTATTCTTTTAGGTAGCTTAAAGTGTATGAGCTGAACTATACGACTCATGACCTCGAGCTTGCAGTTGTAGTATTTACCCTAATGATTTGGAGACATTACTTGTATGGTGTTCACGTAGATGTGTTCACAGACCATAAGAGCCTTCAGTATGTGTTCACCAGGAAAAGGTTGAATCTTCGCCAAAGGAGATGGCTTTAGTTCCTCAAGGACTATGATATGAATGTGTTTTACCATCCTGGTAAGGCCAATGTAGTAGCTGATGCTCTTACCAGACTATCTATGGGTAGTATAGCACATATTGAGGAAGAAAGGAAAGAACTAACAAAAGATGTTCACCGGCGTACTCGCTTGGGATTTTGCCTTATGAGCATATCAGATGGTGGTTTGACAATCCAGAATGGGTTAGAATCTCATTGGTAGCGAAGGTCAAGGAAAAACAAGACAGTGATCCTATATTGCTTTAACTGAAGGGTGCAATTCATCAGTAGAAAGTTGAGGTTTTCTCCCAAGGGGGAGATAGTGTGCTTTATTATCAGGGTCGTTTATTTGTTCCTAAGGTGGGTGAGTTGGGACAACAAATCTTTACAAAAGCCCATAACTCTAGGTATTCTATTCATCCAGGCACCACAAAAATGTACCATGATCTGTGGGAAGTCTTTTGGTGGAATGACATGAAAAGGGATATAGCGCATTTTGTGGCTAAGTGCCCTAATTGTAAGCAAGTGAAGGTAGAACATCAGAAACCAGGAGGTATGGCTGAAGAGATTAACATTCCTACATGGAAGTGGGAAGTGATAAACATGGACTTCATTACAGGTTTACCTCGTACTCGCAGACAACATGACTCCATTTGGGTGATAGTAGACAAAGTTACTAAGTCCACTCATTCTTTGGCTGTCAAGACTACAAATTTGGTGGAGGACTACGCCAAGCTTTACAGTAATGAGATAGTCAGGTTGTATGGGGTTCCTTTGTCTATCATCTCAGATAGAGGTCTTCCATTTACCTTTCATTTGTAGAAGTCATTTCAGAAAGGTCTTGATACTCAGGTTAATCTCAGCACAACATTTCATCCACAGACGGATGGTTAGGAAGAACGTACCATTCATACCTTAGAGGACATGTTGAGAGCGTGCGTGATCAATTTCAAGGGAAGTTGGGATGATCACCTTCCTCTTATAGAGTGCGCCTACAATAATAGCTACCATTCCATTATTTAGATGGCCCCTTCTGAGGCATTATATGGGCGTAGATGTATATCTCCAGTTGGTTGGTTTGAAGTGGGTGAAGCATCCTTGATAGGGCCAAATTCGGTTCATGATGCTATGGAGAAAGTTCAACTCATTAGAGACAGAATTAAGACAGCCCAGAGTCGCCAGAAGTCCTATGCGGATGTAAGGAAAAAAGGACTTGGAGTTCCAAATTGATGATTGGGTTTTCCTGAAAGTGTCACCTATGAAGGGGGTGATGAGATTTGGCAAGAAAGGGAAACTCAGTCCTAGATATGTAGGCCCTTCCTTACAGGATCTTGAAAAGAGTTGGTAAAGTTGCTTATGAATTAGAGTTGCCAACAGAACTTGCAGTAGCCCTTCCGGTGTTTCACATTTCGTTGTTGAAAAAGTGTGTGGGTGATCCAGCATCTATAGTACCATTGGAAAGTGTGGCGGTGAAGGATAGTCTCACTTATGAGTATGTGCCTGTTGAGATTCTTGATCGTCAGGTTCGAAGGTAGAGAAAAAAAAAATTGCTTCAGTGAAGGTTTTGTAGAGGAGTCAGTCCATAGAGGGAGCAACTTGGGAAGCGGAAGCAGCCATGAAGGCCAAGTATCCTCATCTCTTTACTTCTGATTCCATTCCAGCTTGAGGTAACAATTCCTCTCCAGTCTTTTAGTTACTCATGCGTAGATTCGGTCTTAGTATCATGTTCCTTCAGCTACACTTGCATTTTCAGCGTACTTGCATGTTCTTGGAATGTAGTTAGATAGATTTCAGTTTCCAGTATTTAGTGGTAGGGTTTGCAACTCTTTCTCTCCATATTAAGCTAGTTTAGTCTTTATTCGGGGACAAATGTTCCCGAGGGGGAGATTACAAAATCGGCGGTCCACATTGAGATCGCCGAACAGGTTGGCGATGCGTCGAGCTGCTTTTTGAGTTCACCGAGTTTTACAGGCTCTGCAATGCACTAGCATTGAGCCCAATGGTGGATTCAGCCGAGCTCGCCGACGTATTAGGCGAATCGCTGAATGGACCTGTTGCTCGTCAACTTGAAATTTTCCACACTTATCTCATTTTTAACCTGCCACATTAACACACCATTATTTATAAAAGTAAAATCCTACATTGACAACCTTGGGTTGCCTCCCAAGAAGCGCCTTATTTAACGTCGTGGCTCGACTTAGGTCCTGCCTCAATCTCTGTTATTCGAGCTAGGCCTAGTGTCACTAGGTAACCCCAATATATCGTTTGGATGGATATGAGGCATTGCAAACATCAAGAGTGATCTGATGTGCTGGATTGATCTAGAATGAGATCCAATCAATTGATTCAACGCTTCAACATTCTCTCTCATTTCGTCCAACACTCGATTTTGATCGGTGATCTTTTGGAGAATGATTTGAAGTGTGTCCTTAACACGACTTTTCTCATCTTCTCTAGACTTCTTCCGCGCATGAGGAGGTATGTACTTTTCTTGGTGTTTGCACTGGTTTTCCACCTCAGATATTTTGGTGGTCAAGTCATTTAGTTGAGATACCAGTGCAGCTAGTGTGAAGTCACCCTCGACTTCTTGATCTGCCTCAACTGGCTTGCCACCCACTCCCTCTGTCATGCTCAGAGGAGCTGCATACACAAACAATAAACAAAGAAAAAAAAAGTAGAAGTAAAATTAGTAAAAACTACACTAAAAAGAACAAAAACTCTAGAAAACCACATCTTCACGTGACACAACTCCCTGGCAGCGGCGCCATTTTGATGCTTACTGTGACCAACGACACTAACCTATGGTACGAGTGTTTACGATCGTCGATAATATAGTAACCCCACCAAGGGTTGGGGTCGTGTCCCAAGGGAGTGGTAGTGAAAATAGTAGTTAATTAGAATTTCATCCTAATTAGTCATAGCTAAAGAGATTTATGAATAAAAATACTATAAATCAATGGGGGTGACACGAAAGTGTCGACTATCGATTTGGGGGTTCTGTCACAAAATCAAATAAAAATAGTAAAATATAAGGAAAATCAAGTATGAGGGGAGATTCTTGGGATGTGACCGCAATACAAGCTAATTTAGATTGTTGGGTACAAGCTTTCGATAGAAAATCTGTAGATTAATAGTGACTAGGCTAAGCTTTAAGTGGAAATAAATTCTCTCTCGAGCAACTTACCCCGTTTCAAATGGGTTCCTCTCAGACACCCACTTGCCGCATGAAGACCAGCCTATGCCTTACCCCACTCACTCTCTGGAGTTGAGTGTTTGGATATGGGACTATGGCTCACCCTCTCGGGCTGAACCTCATGTCGGCCCACTCCTTAGGCCATCAATCTAGTGGTCTTGGTTTCGCGACCTCTCTCTCGAGCAAGCCAAAAACACATGGGTGGTTTTGTATTTGCAACTACAAACCCATTAAATTAAACCGTAACCACTAGGTGAAATCACCATTAAACTACACTTAAGCTATCAGCAAGCAAGACCCAACAACAATCTTAACTCATATTTGCTAAATCACACCCCAAGAATGGGAGTTCTTAGCCACACATCAAGAAATAGAAAATTTTATCTTCAATGATGTTGAAATCAAATGGGTATAGAGAAATAAGTCTTGATTTAGGCTAATAAAGAAGAATCAAGGAGACCCACTTCCAAGTTGGGGAAAATGAAACCCTTTCTTCTTCAAGTCTTCAAAACCCCTCTCCAACTTGAGAGAAAATAAGAGTTACAAAATAAAATATCTAATTGTGAGTATTCTAATGAAACTTGATAATTAAAACTAACATAAGGCTAGTATTTATAGTGTTCAGAATTAATGCTGCAGCAGAACATTCGGCGAGGTTAGTGGGAATCGCTTATCAACTCGGTGATTCACCCGTCATCTGGTTCATCGCCTTCCTTGCTTGCCTACAACATCTCTGCATTCTGGACCATTAGGTGGTATAGTACTGCTTCACGGAACTGTTCGACGACACGCCGACTGCTCCTTTTCACCGTCAATTTGATCCTCTTCCTTCAGGGCTCAACGCACTGGAACAAAAGGCGGAGTAAGTCTTTTTGGCGATTCGCCAAGTGGACTTGGTGATGCTCAGGCATTCATTTCTTCACTCTTTTCACCCTTTTTGTTCCTTTTTGCGACGTAGTGCCCATACTTTCCTTAAATCTTCAAATACCTGAAATTTAAGAGTTTTTATCAGATATTGGGATAAAAGAGGCATTTGAGGATACTAATTCTATTAAAATAAGGCCCTAAATGAGTACAATTTGAGGACTCATCAGTGCGGCACGCCAGCCCCAGCCCAAAAATTCCCGACAAATTTTCTTTATCCTTTTCTAACCCCAATTCACCTATAATCGAATGGCTTATTCTCCAATCACTAATATTCGAATACCCAACATTAGTTCACAAGAATCTACTCAAAAACAACTCTTAAACTTCAATGATTATCTCAAGAAATCATCAAACCATCCTAATTCAAGAACGGAAACAATACTTAAAGAAACTAATCAAGAACTCAATTTCTTCAACTTCAACGATGAAACTTCACTGAAATAACATGATTGGAGTGTGGCTGAATGAACACAACACTATGAAAACTCACATACCTCTTAGGGATTGAACTCTTGGCGAAACAACCTTCGATTCCCAAGCAAACTCCAAGAATGCCTTAACTTTTCTCCTTTTCTCCTCTTCTTGAACTCCTCTCAAAACCCTAGCGTAATTTAGGATTTGTAAAAAACTGAACCAAATCAGTTTAGACCTTTAAGTATTACCAAAATTCGCTTAAATTTGATTGGGTAAGGAAAAGACCAAAATACCCCTCTTAAATCTGGGTAACTTTCCTTATATGTACAGACAAATTTTTAAATGATCATATCTCCCTCATCCGGACTCAAAAGTTTGCAAAAATTGTGGCGTTAGAAATAGGAGTCAAAGACCTTTCATTTGATATCTTATGGGCCACCAAACTTATCTTGTGTTGAAAGTTATGGTTGTTTGAATTTGACCCAAAACTCATAACTTAAGCTTAACTTGCAAAATTTCAGATTTTGCTCTTTCCAAATTAGTTCTTTCTAATTTTAGATATTTCTTAGACGGGATGTTACAATATCTCCCCATTAGGAACATTCATCCTCGAATGAGATCACTCTAAGTATAACTAAGGGTGGCAACCACTAACACCCAACTCAAACACCCAACATGCAATTTCAACATAACATAGAACATCAATTAAAAGAGTGTTTTCAGAAACATTACCTTGGTCTAAAATTTCTTCGGACTCAAAGGGATGTGGGTATCTCTTATTCATATCCTCCTCATCCTCCCAAGTAGCCTCCTCAATAAACTGATTTCTCCATAAGACCTTCACTGATGTTACCTCATTTGGTCTCTACTTGCGAACTTGACAATCTAGAATCTGAACGGGAATTTCTGCATAAGATAGGTTGTCCTTAATACCAACATTTTCAGTAGTTATAATAAGTGAGGGATTGCACATACAGTTCTTTAACATAGAAATATGAAACACCGGGTGGACTACTACTAACCCTTGCGGTAGCTCTAACTCATAAGCTCATTGCCAAATCTCTTGGATATACTATAAGGACCAGTATACCAGGGACTAAGCTTCGCCTTCTTACCAAATCTCATTACACCCTTCATGGGTGAAACCTTCAAATAAACCCAATCATCTACTTCAAACTCCAAGTCTCCTCTCCTAACATCAGTATAGGATTTCTAATGATTCTGCGATGTTTTCAACCTTTCTTGAATAACTGTCACTTTCTCCATAGCTTGATGAACCAAGTTTGGCCCTATCAACCCATCTTCACCAACCTCAAACCATCCTATAGGAGTTGTGCATCTTCTCCCATAAAGAGCTTCATAAGGAGCAATCTGGATGCTAGAGTGGTAACTTTTGTTATAAGCAAACACTATGAGAGGTAAGTGATCATCCCAATTACCTTTGAAATCAATCACAAAAGCCCTAAACATATATTCTAAAGTATGAATGGTGCGCTCTACTTGACTAGCAGTCTGAGGATGAAAAGCAGTACTCAAGTTCACCTTTGAACCCAAACCTTTCTGGAAAGACTTCCAGAATTGTGCAGTATATTGTGCACCTCTATCTGAAATAATCGACACTGGAACTCCATGAAGTCTAAGTACCTCTTGAAGATATAACTTGGCATAATTCTCAGCTGAATGGGTAGTCTTTGCGGGCAAAAAGTGGGATGATTTATTCATTTGATCTACAATCACCCAAATAGAATCATGTTGCCTACAAGACCGCGGCAAGCCATTAATAAAATCCATATTGATCATCTCCCACTTCCATTCTGGAATCTCTATATTCTAAACCATACAACCGGGCCTTTATTGCTCTACCTTAACTTGTTGACAATTTGTGCATTTAGCAACGAACTCTGCAATACCCTTCCTTATGCTACTCCACCAATAGACTTCTCTCAAGTCACGATACATATTTGTGGAACCCAGATGGATAGAGTATCTGGAGCTATGAGCTTCCTCCATGATCCTAGTTCATCAACCTTGGGTACACACAATCTATCTTGATACCTCAATACACTATATCCCCCTTGTTCAAACCATCACTTTCTGCTTATGAACATTGTCCTTCGATTCAAGTAAAATAGGATCTTGGTTTTGCTTCTCTTTTACTTTAGACACTAATGATGATTCAGCCCCATTCATCACCATAACTCCACCTTCATTGGAATCCATCAATCAGACTCTCAATCGTCCAAGTCTGTGCATATCTTTTGCTAACTTTTTCTCGTCTCTCTCAACATGGGCAGTACTACCCATAGACAACCTGCTCAAAGCATCAGCAACTACATTAGCCTTGCCTGGGTGATATAGAATACCCATGTCTTAATCCTTGAGTAACTCCAACCACCTCCTTTGTATGAGATTAAGCTCTTTATGACTGAATACATACTGAAGACTCTTGTGATTGGTGAACACATCTGCATGAACACCATCAAGATAGTGACGCAATATCTTCAAAGTGACCACTACAGCAGCCAACTCTAGATCATGGCTTGGGTAATTCTTCTCATAAACCTTAAGTTGTCTAG
Organism: Solanum piurae; assembly: GCA_029582685.1. Classification (NCBI taxonomy): domain Eukaryota; kingdom Viridiplantae; phylum Streptophyta; class Magnoliopsida; order Solanales; family Solanaceae; genus Solanum; species Solanum piurae. Next base: position 493 of record JAJOOO010004604.1, on the reverse strand, counting down.
AGGTATAAGTTATAACCTTGCCATGCTGCATCAATACACAACCCATTAAAACTCTGGATGAATCACAATACACAACAAAGCCTCGTGTACCCTCTGATAAGGTCAACACAGTAATAGTCAACCTAGTTTTCAATTCCTTAAAGCTCTTCTCACAAGCATTAGACCATTGAAACTTTAATATTTTTTGAGTCATCATAGCCAAAGGGAATGAAATAGATGAGAACCCCTCGACAAACCTTCTATAATATACAGCCAACCCTAAGAAACTCTGAATATTAGTTGGAGATGTGGGTCTACGCCAATTCTGCTGAAATGACCCAAAAAGTTCTTAAAAATGTGATTCAGAAGTTACCGGAACTTGTTTAGCTATAAAAAAAAAATCCGTTTCGTTTTTCGAAAATCCGACTTCATATTCTTGTTTAGGGGGTCAAATTGAGTGGGAAATGGGTCTAACCCAAATTTTAGAGCAACCGTATCAAAATCCGAAATTTCC
>JAJOOO010004603.1:0-21136 GCA_029582685.1 Solanum piurae | reverse complement strand
AATTGACGGATTTACAGGTCAATAAGACATAGAAAATGTTGTCGTAGAATCATGGAGAAATGTGATCTAGTTTGATAAAATCACCAATTGAGCTAATACACTATAGTTCCTACATGAGCTCAAAACTGCTTACAAAAGTTTAGTGAAGCAATTAACAAATAAGAGACAGAGAATAGAGAAATGATAATCAGAAATGAATACAGCAAAATCATGTTTTACTTTATTGAACTTGCTGATTCAAAGAAAGAGAGTAACTTCTGGCATCTACATGCAGCTGCTTGTATGGGTAATCAATTAAAAACATTCAAACGCTATTGACATTGTAATGTAGAAAAACTAGAAAGAAATATACAAGACTTCTTGAGGGAGCTCATGTGCGAGAAGAAACAAAGTTCTTGACCACCCACCAACTGATCCATGAAGGAGGAATGCACTTCCCAAAGCCATCCCATCAGTAAAATTGTGCTGTACCATAACATAAATTCTCTCAATCTAAATGTTCACCAGCCAGATATGTCTAGTTGTTTGTGAGAAATCATAAACAGAGATGAAGACTTATGTAGCAGTCATACAACACCATCGGAGAAGAGGTTGAGATAACCAAAGACAAGGCTTGAACGTGGTTTAGCCTGTTCCTCTACAGTTGATGTAGAATTGGTAGAGCAATTTGCAGCATCTAAAGCAGTATTGTCTTCAGCAGCACTGGAGCCAGTATTCCTCTGCAATAGCTAGCATATGAGACGATAGAAATAACAACTATATAACTCATCGCTCACATCACAAGATAGAGTTGTTTGTGTTTTGTTTAACTAGAATTGAGTCCACCAATTGTGGATGTATGTCTTTTGTTTAATTAAGTACTTGTTTGTGTTTACTTTTATTCAATTTATAAGCATTTCAATAACAACCTTTATGTATGGTATATCATTTTCCAAGTCCATCTTCTGTTTACTTTTGTTCATTCTCATAGACTTTAGAGTCATTACCTTGAAGAAATACAAAAAAGTTGATTATATTATGTACCATGACAAATGCTCAATCAGGAGACAGGGAGGATATGACAGAAGTACGAAATTCTGCTTTTTATTCTTCCTTGTGTAGCTGTGAGAATTTACCAAACCATGAACTTAACAAGTTAGAAACAAGATGAAGTAGCTAACTATCTTTATCTTGATGGAGTAGATAGGTTGTTTTCGATTGACCCTTGACAACCCTCCGCCTTTATCTGTACGTGGAACTGGCAATGTGAATGAACTCATATAGGTGGAGTTCAATTCCATGTTAAGAAATCAGGTCAGGCTTAGTCAACAACAACAATCAGGTCAGGGTTCGAGCCAACGCCTTAAATCCTTCAGACATAGCCAAGATTCACTTTCATGACCTCCCAGGGATTTGGGGAATCTTGGCTTATTCGTTAACAGGCGGGTTCATGAGTCACTGTAGATGACATTCTTGTTTAGAGAGCATTAATATGGGAGTGTCAATAGCAGCTTGGCCCTATGCAGTTTGACCAACCAAAAAATGGTTTTTTGTAAGGTAACATGATTAAAGTTTTGTATTTAATAATATAACATGAACACAATGTTTTTCTTTTATCTATTTATTATCAATTAACACGATACACATTTACAAAACACTTATATTTAAATAATATCTATTTATCTAATACTATATTAAAAACGCTTAGAAATGTTGTTTGAATTTGCCCTTTATTCAAAAGATCCTACCATATACAAAAATATTTAATATGTTCTTAAATTAATGATATTAATGTGACATAACACTAAACTATTCATTAAAAAAAGTTAGGCAGTATTATTTGTAATTACATCATATTTGTTTAATGAGGTACAAAAATGTTATTAGACACCAATTTTAATAGTATGGGAAAAGATGGTATTAGAAAATTTAATATTCGTATTTTATAATTACACTAACTTTTCAAGTTTTCAATATATAGTGAGTATATGTTGCTGCTCACTAAGGACGGAGGCGTATCCAGGATTTCTATAAAATGGGTGTACGATTACGAAAAAATGCATCTGAAATATAAATTTGATCAATTGGACTTTTTGGTTCTTAATATGAACCATTAGATTATAAAAATTATTGGTCCAAAATATATAATAATTTTAAATCACACATTTCATTTAATTATATAAAATATTATAGTGCTAAAAAATTTAGGAATTTTTAATGTTACACACTTAAATTTTTTGAAAACTTGAAGGAAAAAACAAAAGAAAAAAATAGTTGAAACACCAAAAGTGCAACTGATAACCACTTAGAGATGTGTTGCTCAAAAAGATGAGATAAATAAAAGATTTAAATTATTATTCTCACTTAGAGAGGTGCAGTACCCACTCATCATCGTAGTATTATACACTACAACAAATATGATATATAGCTACAAAATTATTAGCTACGACATCAAATTGGTCACTAATTGTTCGCTTTTAGTGACATAATTTATTTTTCGTGCTTAAATATATGAGACACATACTTTTAGTGACGAAACATAAATTCCGTAGCAAAGTTTTGTCCACTAAAGTTTCCCACCAAAAAATTAATTGGCGCCATTTATTAAGTAGTGTTAGTCACGAATTTAAAGTTATCAGTGACACATTATTTCGTCACTAATAATGTAACTAATTCATGACAAATTATTTTTTGTCTTAAAATTTATTAATTTTTGGACACAAAAAAATTTCATCCAAAAAAATATATTGTTACAATATCGACAAATTAGAGTTCGTAGTTAAATATTATAAGTTTCGGCTATAAAAACTTAGATTTAATTATGACATTTATTTTCGTCACTAATAATATAAATAATTGGTGACAAAGATTTTATTGTCTATAATCAATCTATGATTTAGTGACAAAAAAAAATTGTCACAAAATATGTAAGGTGTTAAATAGCGACGACTTAAAATTTGTAGTGAATAATTCAACTATTTACTACGAAAAAAATTCATAGCTAAATAAAAAAAATTTGGCTACAATTGTTCATAATTACAAGTGACAACTGTCAAGACCCAAAAATCGATGTGATGACACTCGTCTTAACCCACCAAGTTTGCCTAAAACTCAACCATTACAAAAAAATGCGGAAATTTTTATAATAAACTCAAAAATATCCCCAAAATCTGGTTGACACATGTACAAGCCTCTAAAGTTTTACAATTGAATCAAAGGAAAATACAAATCTCATATGACATTGTTTCTAGTGTAGAACAAGATCATAAACATGAGTAAGAAGGTCTGCTAAGTTGACAAACAACTACCTCACAAATCTCCAACAAGCCTCGGAAAAGAAGATAATATATCACAAAGGTCCGGGCTAGTAACCTACAAAAAAATGTAGTAGCAAGGGGTGAGTACCAAACCATGCGGTACGCAGCAAGTAAACCTCTAAACAGAAGCTAAGTGGATAGAATAGAGGTACTCCTTATACCCCAACTGAACCTCCACAACTACAACCTGCATAAAATCAGCCCAACCTAACAGTTCACAATTCACATAGCACATATCTCAACAACAACATTCTAACAATCACATATTCTCAACAACAAGCTCAATATTCTTCAATTACAATCTCTACGACTACAACCTTCTTAAAACCAGCCCAATGTAACAGTTCAAAATTCACATAGCACATAGCTCAACAACAACACTCTAACAATTACATATCCTCAACAACAAGTTCAATATTCACCAATCAAAGTTTCACAGAAAGGCACTCACAAGTTCAGTTACATAATATCAAGTTCACTAATGATAAATATGCAATGCAATGTCAAGTATAGTGATGCATGTCTGACCTAGTGATACACACCCGCTGCCTCTCAGTTCGGGATCCATGAGGGACATATATGTCCATGCATCCATCGTGGCGCGCGATATGTCCCTTGATATATAGTATCCATCGCGACGCTCGATACGTCCCTCGAAATATAGTATCCATCGCGGTGCGTAATACGTCCCTCGAAATGGTACATCCTCTTATCACATAACACTTATCACAACCATGTCTCAGAACCAATGTAAATGACATGTTAACACAAATAATGAGGAGATGACCATTTTCATAACAATACACAATTCACAACAATACAACCTTGATACAACATCAACAATGATTCAATAAGCCTTTCAACCCAGTCTCAAACATCACACATCGACAATTAAACACATTGCCTTTTATTACCCCTTTTTCATCATTAGAAAATAATCAATATGTACAAGTCAGCCCATCACCAAGTCTCATTACCCCCAAACACATATTACAAGGAAATACACGAATTTCATACACTTAACAAGGGTTTAGAAATTCACTTACCTCAATTAATTCGCAATTCATCATTGAGCTTCCAAATCAATGCAATATATTCAAGTACATATCCACAATAAGATTTCGAAACTAGCAACACTCACATTACTATGTATTTAGCCTTTGCCTAAAAATTCACCCAAATTTATAATCAAGTTCGTAATTCTTGGTGCCAATTAACATTTCAACTATCATATTTTTCAAGTTTCAAGTCTAGGATTAAATCCCAATTTTTCCAATATCATAATTCGAATGATATTCACAAAATACCATACATCTAATATTTAACTACATACACTAATATGTTAAAACTTGAATCATAATATAATAACCAAAAATATAAAACTTAAACCGGATTTGCCTTGGGGACAATAGCGTGGAACTTGGAAGTTTATTTTTTCTTTGCCATCCTTTATTCCAACCAATGATTGGCTCATTATGGTCAATCATTGGCCCACCATTTCTATTAATTTAGCACCGTTACCATTAATTTCCAAAACAAATCACAACCCATTTTAACTAACATACATCAATTTCACCTTAATTTCCCCAAACTCTTAATGAATTAAAATATTAACTAACATAAAAGAAAAGTCTCATATCCTAATAGTGTTTCATCCGCCAACCATAGCAATTTAACCAATACGCTCTAGTCCATCAATATATATATATATATATATATATATATATATAAAATATTCTTCGAATTCACAAGTATATTCTTGAATATAACTCATTTTACAAATTTGTAATTTTTCTAGTTGCTCTTTGGCAATTGTTCTCATTTTTTCTCTATTATCGGTTTGGCTTCCTTGGCCACCGAAAAATTCATTTGCGACATATTGTTTTAGATTTGTAATTCTTTCTTGAAGGGAATTTTTTAATCCATCAATTGCATTATTTTTTCTGCGTCTTCGGTTAATCCTGAAAACCAGTCATTTACTTTACTTGTGAAAGTATTTATCATGATTATGTATTTTTCTTCATCGGTATAATTTACTCCTTTTCCTAACAAGAAATATAAGAGTATATTTTGTGACCAGAAGTCTAAGCTTGTTTCTGGGTCTCTTTTGCAATCAAGATCTAGAAACTGGGTTCCTATATCTCCTGTTTGGAGTTTATTAGGCATGAATTTAGATTTATTATCATTATGATATTGTTTCATAAAATCTTTATTCTTTTTTGCTTTATTTGCAAAATTTCTTTCCATATTTTCTGGATCATCAATTTCTTCTTTTATTGATTTCGAACCAGATCCTGATTCAAATTTGCCTTGGGGTCCTCCGATTTCCCCTTTATTCATAAAAACTTTTATGTTTTCTTCTGAAAGATCTAAGTCTTCCATTGCATAAACTAGTTCTTCTAGTTCATTCATTGTTTACAAAATTTTCTTTTAAGTTTTCTGAATCTTTAGAATTTTCTTCTAAATTTTCTAAACCTTCAATATTGTTGTCTATTTCAACAATATTTTCCATATTTTTTTTATTTTTTTCAAAAATTCTTGGATTAATTTCTCATCCATGCTTTCTTTTTGGTACGAGCTTTTACTAGCATATTTTTTGGCTAATAATTTATTTATGTAATTTTGACTTACTTTTTTGTCTAATTTTTCTGTTTTTTCAATTGTATTCGTTATTCTTCCAGGAATATTTTCTTTTAGAGATATCAACTCTAATTCTAACAGCTTTAGTCTTAAAGCTATTTGTTTATGGCTTTCTTTTAAGTCATTTAATAAGTTAATTACTTCTTTTATGCTCATTTTAGAGATAATATTCTGAAAGACTTATATTTGGTTTAATTTCATTAAATCTATAATTTATTTCATACTTGTAATAATCTTCATCAGCTTGATTCAAGGTGATTATAGTTATGATTTCTTTTTTAATGTCTTCATTAAAATTCTTTATTACCTGTAGTATTGCTACTAAGGTTTTTTCATTTATATACCATAGAGGTTTAATCATTCTGACCAATAATGATCAGATATATCCATATCATTTAGTACATATTTATTGAAGTTATAATTTATTTCATTTAAATTATTTTCTTCATCTATTTCATGTTGAATTATGATTTGTATAATTTTTTCTTTTAGATCTCTATCTAATTCTGTAATTACCTTTAGTATGGTTACTAAGGTTTCATAATTTATAAACCATAATGGTTCTAACATGTTTTTTTTTTTGCTTCTAGGCTCTGATATCAATATATTCGGGTTGTTAACAACAGGGTTGCGGAATCAAATAAATATTGCAATTATGTAAATTCATACATATTTTCATACATGATACAATTATGTAAATATAAATCAATTAGCATTTTATGTTGTATAAAGAGTAGCTCTTTTTAATATGCCTTTAGCATTTTGATACTCAAAATTTTCTTCTATTCTAATCATTTTCATCTCATAGATTGCTCATATGAGTAAAGTACTTCTTAGACCAGTTCTAAGATATGCTTGTTCCATTACTGGGATTGCATTATCTATATGATGTATAACTATCTTATGTCTCCACACCTTTCTTCTTACTAAATGTAAGTAAAGTTGTATATTTTTTATTCTATATGAACAGTTTTTCATTATGCAATAGCATGAATTTGACGTTATAACATATGAACAACATTCAATTATTTTTTAATCCCTATAAGTACTAAGTATTCATGATATGTTTAGTATATTATAAAATATATAATTTGTAATTAAAAAGTATTATTATGAAATACTAAGTTGTGCGTGTATACCTTCCTCCTTTTTGCTCGATGCACAACCCTTATCACTACCTCGGTAGTTCTCCTTTCAGACAATGAACAGTATGTTCGCCTATGACCACAGTCCTCTGGCTACTTCCTCACTGTTCCTCCCTAAGGCTGAAGATCGCAACCTTCGTTTAAGACTGTTTATGGAGTTGAAGAAAAGAGATATACAAACCAAACCTTTTATTTCATAATCAATACCTTTACATACAAACTATAGATATTTTATACTACTCACAACATACTAAGAATACTTTTCCCTGGCGGGAAGAGCTTCTACTCACAATCTAAAGAGGTACCTAACATTTTTCTCTAATGGTTTTTTAAAGAAAACTTAGTCTGCCTCTCCTATGAAAATTCCTCTCCTTTTATAGATACAAGGAGGGACTAAATATTACATCAAAGTTTTGTAAGGACTTCCTTCAAAACTATTTTATTTTTTTCTTCGTCCTTCAATCATCTTTGGATGCTGTGGCCGACATGATTTGATTCTTTTTTGACTAAAGAGAAAAGAAAAGAGATAAGATGCTCTTTTATCTCTTTCTTCTTTTGTCTTTTTTCCTTATGAGGTAAGTGTATACGTCATTTATCTGTCTCTTTCTAGCTTTACATTTTTACAGTTGTATGTTTCCAACTGTGGTTTTTACTCAGATTCGCCTCCTGAATGTTTGTGATCTAGAAACTTGCATGCAAGCTTCCAGGTTTCTTCACTTGATTCTAATGATGAAGCTCAATATCAAGGATTTTTTCATTTAGTGTTTTGGATTTGGATTTTCCTTTGGTTAATAAAACCCAATCATGATTATGATCTAAGACTTTAAAGTCTTCATTGTAAAAATGTTTAAGAATAAAGTATAGGGCTTTAATTCCTAACGCTCTTCTGGTTTGTATCCACTTCTTATTTAGATGTGATAATTTTTTATCAACTCCGATGGCTTTAACATTAAAGTCTTTTAATTTTTTCACGGTTATGTAGTTGATTGTTGGGAAATATAGTTGCAAGTCTTTGCCTTCCATACTAATACTGAAGAATCTGCAGCAAACTCCATCTCCTTGTGCATAGTTCTTAATTGAATCCTTCAATTGTTCGGGTAATTTAGATATTTCTTGTAAATCCGGTTTAGTGTAAACTCGGTCAAGATATCCAAATTCGAATAATTGGGCTGTAAAGCCCGGTGATCCATTAGGAAATATTGAAATTCTTGGAAATATATTGACTGTTCCTAGAACTCCAAATGTTTCTCCACTTTGTTCGGGGAGGTTGTAAATATATCTTGTGAATGCAAGATATTCTTCTTCCTTGGAATTTTGTTTTCCTACCTGAAAAGAAGAGAAAACTTTTGTTCTTGACGGAATCTTGTTAGTACTAGTTTCTGGTTTCCCAGAGTTTAGTTTTTCAGTTTTGGATGAAGATGAGCCTTTTTCTCCTTTCGAAGAAGTGACTTCTTTCTCAATTGCTAGGCTTTTTCCTTCGTCTTTAGACTTAGAATTCGGCATTTCCTTGCTTACCGATGAGATGTTTTTGGCACTAGGTGCTAGTGGGACATCTCCTGCCACTTTGTTAGGATTAATATTCCTTTCGAGATTTGAATTCTCTTCTGGACAAGAGTCCAAATGTTCACACAAGAGTAAAAATTATCTCATGTTTTCTGCTTGTTCAACGTTGAGTTGTTGTAATCCATACTGCATTATCCTTGCCTTTTCAGACAAGTTTGCCTATTCATCTCGGATCTTGAATAAATCTTTGCTTTTATTATATATGGCTTCATCCATAGATTGCATTTTTTCGTATGTCCTGTTTACTAGGATTTTTGTTCTATTGTCCATACTGGACATTTCTTGATAAGAAGTCTGCAAAAGAATTGTCAATTCCTTTAATATATTCTATTTTGAAAGAATAAAAAGATAATAAAACTAGCCACCTATGTAACCTTCTATGTTGTGGTTCTGATGGAAGCTTATTGAATATTAGTCCTCATAATGACCATTAGGTGTACTGAAAGCAATTAATTGTATAGATTCCTCTAATAACTTTATCTGCCAAAATCCATTTTTACAGTCGAATTTTGAAAAATATGTTTTTCCTTTTGCAAGGTTTATCAGACTGTTTTTATTTGGAATAAAATATCCATCAAATAAACAATTTTTATTTAGCTCTTTATAGTTTATTACCATTCGAGCTTTTCCTCTTTTTATTTCAGCATGGTTTCTTACCATAAATGCTGGACTACTATGATGACTTTTACTCATTCTTATTAGTTTTAAGTTGAGTAACTCTTTTATTTGAATTTTAAATTCAATTTTATCATCTTCGTTGTATAGCATAGGTTTTACTCTGATAATTATGCTAGGGTCTTTTAATGTTAAAATGGCCCTTTCATGGTTTTGTTCCCATTTTTCTAATGGGTTTTCTCCATAAGATTTTTGTAAGTTTTCTTTAATCTGTTCTAGATTAAGGCATTTACAAGTGATTTTTCTTAGATTTTCTAAGTATTTTCTTTTGAAATTTCCATTATCTTTTTCAAGATTATAAGGATTTTGTTTTCTCGGGACTTTGATAAAATGTCCACAAGGAGTTTTAAGGCTTATCATGTATAAAGTCTGATGATAATCCTGAAATTGTTGTAAGAAATCATTTCCTAGTAATAAATTTCTTTCTAATTTATCGTAGGCAAACATTTTATTTATTGAAACAATTTTTTATCCTAAAATTATTTCAACTTTTTCTTTAGACTTGTCTAGTCTTTCTTTGTTTCCTGTGATTCCAATCATTGAGATATTAACTTTATTAGTATCCCAATTATTGATTAAGAATGATTTTGCTAAACTAGCTTCTTACCCATTATCAATTTGACAACAGGTTGCTATTTTAGTGTCATAGCAGGTTATTTCTATGAATACTGATACTTTGAAAATTGTTTCTTTAGGCATTTTTAGGAATAAAACAAGTTTCACTTTTATAACTTATTTCTATCCCATTTCTTCCTATGTTATAGTCTTCTAGACTATTTAAGAATAAATTTCCTAAAATCAGATTATGATCACCTTCATGATTGGTAATATAACAAGGAATTGTCATTCTTATATTGTCTAATTGTATTGGTAAATTTACCATGTTTTTACATACGTAATTTTTTCCTTCAAAGGCTTTGTAAGTGTATGGAGTACCTTCATAAATAGGCAATCCGTCTATCAATATACCTTTAATGTGATTGGCTGTTGCGCCTGTTTGTATCAAGATTTCTTGTATTTTCCAATCTGTTCCATCATAGATTCTCCCTTGAATACTAGCGATATAAGGGATTTCTATTCTTTTTTCATATCTATTGGATATACTTTTTCTTATAGAATTTCTTCCATATTCTATCGAAAGTTTTGGATTAGAACTAGCTCCTATTTCTTGGGTTTTTCCAAAATGAATTTCATATTCTTCTGGAATTTGTGCTGGCTGAATCTCAGTTTCTATTACTCTTGCTATTTCTGAACATTCCTGATCAATTTCGATCATTTGTTTGTCTTTGTATATTTTACCATAATTGGAATTTGTAACCGTATATAGAGCTTGATAATATATGCTCATTATATGATTACCAGGTTTAAATAGGTCTTTTCTTTTGACCTGAAAATGTAGGCTTAATGCATCATTAAAATCTGCATCTTTTAGCGAAATACAGTATTTTGGATAATATGTGAATAGGAGTTTAGTATAAGCCAAGTTTCCTTCGACTATATCAAGGTTTCCTTCCCTTGCATTCATAAATCTTTCATCAGAGAGATTAATGACTATAGGACAGTTAATTCCTTCCTTAAAAGTCGATTTGACTAATATTTGAATTACTCCTAAATGAATGTAATTCATCTTTTGTCTTTTCTTCTCAGGAATTTTCCTAAGAATTTGATTTATCATAGGTTTTGTTAAAAGATTTAACCTGTGTTTTCCTGTGGTTTGGGTAATTTCTATTACCTCTTCCATTTCTTGATATTCATGATAATTGATTTTACTTCTTGAAAACATTTTTTGCATTTTGCTAAATATATTATCTTCTGTTTTAAGATTTAATTTTAATCCTTGAATTTTCTTTAATAATTCGCCATCAAAGGTTGCTTTTAATGCATATCCTCTGTGTTCTTCTTCAGTTTTAATTGTTTGAACTGAATTTTCTTCTTCTTTTTGAATTTCTTTATTCATTCTGATTCGTCAGAACTGGTTGAATATTCTTCATATATTTCTTCAAAGAAATCTTCACTTCCTATTGATTTTACTGACTCTAATTCAGAATCAATATCTATTCTATCAATCTTTGAGATTTTTACTCTTTTCTTGTTACATTCGTAACTTTTATGACCTTCTTCTCCACAATTATAGCATTTGCATTTTTCTGCTGGATTTGTTTGCTTAAAATAGTGTTTCTTTTTATAATACCTTTTCTTAGGTATATAATTTCTTTTAGAATTTTTTTTTCTTCTTTATTAAGCTTTTCTTAAGCTTCTTTCTCTTTTTATAAGGCTTATCACATCCCCATTGGGTTGCTGCCATAGTATCTAAATAATAAATTTGGGTATTTATTCTTTTGGCCTTTCTTTGTATGTTATGTGCCATACACAATTGACCAAGAATAGAAAAATTAGCTTCACATATTCATATTTATTTATTTACCTAAAATACTCCTTGTTTTCCACGAACTTTAATTTCGCTTTCGTCCGCTGAGTTCTTGCCTTCACTTTTCTTTTTCTTTTCCCCCCCCTAAATTATGACCCAATAATTCTCAACCCTAATAATTATTTTTCTATCTGGGTCAAGTTGTATTAAATTAATTATAAACTTAATCCATTAAGCATTAACTAAAATTAGTTATTTAATAATTAACCATCAATTAGTTCACTCTAGTTAAATGAATATTCAAAATTTTCAAAAATGACGTTTCGGGTCATTATAACAACTTACAAAAAGAATAATATAAGTGCTTCATAAGAAATAGACAGAGTTCATTCGTTGATTGGCGAGGAAAAATATTAAAACCAACGAATTCGATAGATTTTGTAAAAATGAAAAAGTTCAATTCATCAATTTTCTTAAATTATGCAATTATAAAATGCATCATTTGAAAAATACAATCAGGTTATAAGCAGGGGCGGACCCACATGGGTTCCAGGGGGTTCGCTCGACAAAAAATACACTGTATATATAAGGTAAATTTTTTGTATTTATGTGGATATATATATAGATTTTGAACCCCCTTGATGACAAAGAAAAATTGATAGCCCAGCGGCAAGTCAACTTGAAATCAAGCTCCACGTCAAGGGTTCAAATCCCTTTGTTAGCGTTTTATTTTTTTCTCTCTTAGTTTCAATTTTTTTTTTAATAGTTTCAGTTCCATTTTTCACCTTTTTTTTTGTTTTTTATTTTATAAAACATGCTAAAAGTGTGGTTTTAAACCCAAAAAAATTCAAGGGTCCGCCACTAAATTATATACTACTACTTCCTTGAAATTTTATTTTGTTGGCTCATTTACACCTTTATACTTTTATTTTCCAAACCTCCTGAAAGAAAATTATGGGTCCGCCATTGGTTACAAGTATCGTGAGTGGGGTACGGTTCCACCACTATATTGTTAATACTTGTTGGTTTAACACTTTTGTTTTTTTATTTCATACACTTTCATCAATAAAAATGATAGAAAAAATAATTTTCAAGTCTTGGTGCTAATTTTTTAGCGTGTCTATTGATTTGTGATTGGTAAGCTGCATAGACTAAGTCCATCTATTTGCTTCTGCCTAAAAATATGGACATATTTAATAGTAATTCCACATACGTATGTAGAGCAACTATACAAAGATAACATCGACTTTAAAATTTAGACTTTGCAAAGGTGCGAAATATATCATTAATTTCTATTAACTTTTTCCATCGGTGTGAAAATTGAAAGAAACGCAAAAATGAAAGAAATGAACCAACTAAGATTTCAAATGTATTATGATGAAGTACTATAGTTATGGGTATCGATGTTTTTTTCAAAACAATTGATATACTAATCGAATTGAACCGATTATTCAATTTATTTTTAATAAAATTGAAAGTTTAATTTTATATAAATTTATAATTGTACTGAATGATTTATAAAACTTATAAAAATAAATAAATAAAATGAAAGAATCGTACTGAATATATTTAAAGATATTTTAAAAAATATTCAGTTTAATTAAAATATAATCTACATTTGAATGAATTGTGGGTGATAAATTTCATGCATTTATGTATGTATATAAATAATCATATGATATATTATTTCTACAGAAGTTAAATTTGAAAGAAGTGAATGAAGTTAAAAATAAAATAAAAATGTGGGAGCCCCTCCTGGGTAGGGGTTAAAAAAAATTGAGAAGGGGAGATAATAGGAACATTAACCTTTTTTTTTTATAATAATAAATTTATCTCTAATTAATACATTTAAGTACAAAATAATATTTTTTATATAAATATAGTCATTAGTGACGAAATTAGATTTTGTTCAACCACGAAATACATATAACTTTAGAGACAATTTATGTCATCACTGATTGATGTAAAATAATTAGGGGCGATATAATTTTGTCGGTAGTAATAACCTTTTTAGTGACAAAGCATACTATTAACTACCAAAAAATATACTTTTTACAACAAATAAATTTGTCACAAATGTTTAAGCATTTGGGGACGATTTTTCTTTTTGTAGTTAAATAATACTTTTAGTGGCGAAACACTAAATCATATTTGTATACTTTTAGCGACACACATTTAGTGACGAATTATTTTTCTTCTCACAAAATTTTTAGTGACGAAATATGATTTATAAATGACGAAATTATTTGTCCCTGATAATCAAATTTGTTGTAGTGATGTGATACTTTGAATGTGGCTTCACACAATTAAATTTAATTTTTTTTTAAAAAGATAACACTACTATATATGATCTAGAGAGGGGAACATGAGTTCACATGAACCCACGACACCCCCTCTAGATACGCCCTGACTAAGGATATGACCTTAGATAAGAGGATACAAAGGTTGCAGATTGGGGTGAAATGTTAGCAGGTACAGTAAAACCTCTCTAAATTAATATAGGCGAGACCATGCAATATTATTATTTTGTAGAGATACTGTTTAATCGATAAATTAATATTTATTATGTTAAAGAGTGTGTCGACACCGAAAAAATTGTTCAGGGATGAAATTTCAAAAAATTTGAAAGAATCCACTTGTGAAAACGTCATTCATGAACTTGAGGTCATGGTTAAAGATCTCGGTTACTGCAATAAAATGGGCGTTACATGTCCATAGGTCCAGAGCTTAGAACAAATTATTGATGTCATAGGAAAAACAATGTTGATGATAAAGTTGAAGATGATACAATATATTTGCAACCCGTTATGCGTAAGGAAACACTTGCATCTAGCACTCTTCACAATTTTATGGTATAATTAGAAAAGACAACACCGAAAATTTTGGATGCAAAAAGAAAAGTTAGAGATGAGTTTCAACTAGATTTAAATTTTAACAAAAAACAGAACAAAATAAAATCATATTTCACTGAATTTTCTTAGATATATTTGTACATTTAAAAGAATAATTAATTTATAATATTAATGGGACTATATATTTATATAAGGATCTTCTGAAAAATTTATTATCTTATTATGTTATCAAAATGAGTGATTTTTTTCATTGGCCCAAGTCGGATCAGAGGAAATTATTATCTTAGAGAGATTATTAATTAACCGAGTATTAATTTAGTAAGATTTTACTGTAGTTGACATTTTTGCGCTTAATTTTCAACATGAGATTAGGCTTGGTGATAGTCCGAAGCACCATGCATGATGCATGTATGTCGTAGTATTAGTGTTATAGCTCTTCGATATTTGTTACCATATGTCGTTGTTACAATTTTTTTAAAATTATCTTGTGTGTTGATTTTCGTATTAATTGTCTGGTTTTCTTTTTTAGCAATATTTTCTTATTCATAATTATTTTGATTTAATATAGAGATTGCGCGTTTCTATATTAATTTTAATACTATATACAATAAAAATAAAATAAAACAAAATTAGAATGTATCAGCTTTACTAGTCCATATGACAATGTCCCCACAAACAGCTATTTCCAAATAATAATAAAGTAGAATTGACGCCACCAGATTATAAATGATGCTGATTGAAATAAATATTAAACGTGTAGCAATTTATCAGCCATTCATCAATGAGGTGCGTGAAAATTGATTGAACTAAATATTTAACGTGTAGCAATTTCCTATTTTTAATTTGCTTGAAATAGATTTAATGTTATGATCCTATTATTAGTAGGATAATATGTATTCTGCAATAAATTTAGTCCTAATAAAAAAATGTTTTATTTAATCGTAATATAAAATTACATTTATATCTTATAGTAATTTTTCATATGGAGGAAAATTTTGAACTTAAAAAGGACAAATAAGTCAATCAACTTTTTAAATGAGATATTTTGCTAAAATAAGATTTTAGTTTTTTCATGTGAACATTCTTCCAAAACTCCAAAACATGTGCACCACATTTTTTTTTTTGCCACATCTCTAGATCTTTGTAGTCGTACGTTGTACAACCTAGATCCAATAATTCAAAAATAATACTCCTTCCGTCTTAATTTATGTGACACTTTTCAAATTTTGAGATTCAAACAAATCTATCTTTGATCGTAAAATTTTCATTTATCTTTTAATTATTTTAATTTGTCAATTATTATGACTTATAGTACTCCCTCTGTCCCAATTTATATGACTTACTTTCCTTTTTAGTTAGTCCCAAAAAGAATGACACATTTCTATTTTAAGTAACAATTTGCCTATAAAATGTCTTTTTCACCCTTAATGAAATGATTTACAACCACACAAATTTCTATCATTCATTTTGGACCACAAGTTTTAAAAGTCTTTCAATTTTTCTTAAAGTTTGTGTCAAATCAAAGTACATCATATAAAATGGGACGGAGGAAGTACTTTTTACGTAGTTTACAAATATACAAAAAAGAATTTGAAGATTCCACTTCCGATCAAACTTAATATGTTCGACTCTTGAAAAACGAAAAATGTCGCATAATTTAGGAAAGAGAAAGTAGTACTACGTTTGGTAGCATATCCTCTTACATATATACACACAGTAGCAGACCCAGAATTGTTATTAAGGGTGTCATCGATTGTAGTAAAAAAATGAGTATAATTATGAAGCTGGTAGGACTTGAACATACGACCTCAGAGAATTTTACGACGCCTTTAACCACTAGTATATATATACACACTCACTTCAACAACATCTTTCATAAAAGATAGAATAACTTCAAAGCTGTTTACCTTGTAGATTGAATATTGATAGCCCTGCTTGTAGCCATGACACAAGTAGAAAACCATGAATTTAGCAAACTGAAACAAGATGAAGTAGCTATAGTTATGGTGCCATTTCCAGCTCAAGGACATCTCAACCAACTTCTCCAACTTTCATGTTTAATCTCCTCCTATCATCTTCCTGTCTATTATGTTGGTTTGGCAACACATAATCATCAAGCCAGGATTCGAGCTAACACGTTAAATCCTTCAAACATAGCCAAAGTTCACTTCCATGACCTTCCAAATCCTGAACTAATTGCCTCACCATCATCAAATCTTGAGACAGTAAGGGATGTTTCTATGCTTCTTCGCGATCCCATTGCTTCTTTCATACGCGATATTTCATCAAAAGTAAGACGGGTCATTGTTGTTCATGAACCTATGATGTCTTATAATGTACAAGATGTTTCTTCTTTGCCCAATGCTGAATCCTATATATTTAACTGCATTTCAGTTTTCTCATGCTATATTATGATGTGCTTATTTTTAAAGATTTCTGGCCAACATGAAGAAGAATTGCTTAAAAAGCTATACTCACTTGAAGGAGTTACAACAGATGAAGCTATGGACTTATCAGATTCTCAACATCCATATATGGATATTAGATCAGGTGATATCCATAATACAAGTAAAGTAATTGAAAGCAAGTATATTGATTTGATGGAACAAGCAGAAATTAGTCTGAACAAGAAACAATGGGCAATTGGACCTATTCTGCCTACTAAACTCGATTATATCTCGAATAGGGAGAATATATGTTTGGATTGGCTGAACAAACAACCTCCAAGATCAGTTCTTTATGTATCTTTTGGAACAACAACTTCATTTTCTGATAGACAAATCAAGGAGCTCGCGATGGGATTAGAGCAGAGCAAACAGAGGTTTATATGGGTGCTAAGAGATTCCGATAGAGGAGATATCGTTAAAGGGGAAGATAGAAAAGTTGAATTGCCTGAAGGATTTGAGGAAAGAGTAAAAGGGGTTGGGTTAGTGGTAAGAGAATGGACACCACAACAAGAAATCTTGGCTCATTCGTCTACAGGCGGGTTCATGAGTCATTGTGATTGGAACTCTTGCTTAGAGAGTATTACTATGGGAGTGTCTATAGCTGCTTGGCCTATGCACACTGATCAACCAATAAATGGTTTCTTGGTGACGGAAATATTGAAAATAGGCCTGCTTGTTAGAGATTGGGGGAAACGCGAGGAGGTAGTAAGTGCATCCACTATTGAGAATGTCATGAGGAAGTTGATGGCATCAGAAGAGGGTGGCCTGATAAGAAAAAGAGCAGAAGAATTGGGAGAAGCTGTAAGACAGTCCACAGAGAAAGGGGGAGCTTCTCGAGTAGAGTTGGATTCTTTCATCGCGCATATCACAAGATAGACTTGTTTTTCACCAGAATTTGGCAAGGGGTGTGTGTGTGTGATTCTATCTCTTTCTTCTTTGATTTTCTCTTTTCAAGTAGTTTGGTGACTTTTCTATTTTCATTTAACTTGTTATTTATCTGCTTCTTGGCTCAGACTAATAAATGCTACCTTATATTTCTTTGATCTTTGAATGTTCAGAATCTGAAATTTTTTATGGCTCAGTGAGATGATTTCTCTCACTGAAGGGCATAACTTAATCTGGTTCTAACAGGGAAATGTTTCTTTTCTGTTAAGCATAATACATAAACAGATATTTTGAGAGTATACATCTAAACACCTCAATTGACAACTTGTCTCCACTGTGTCTTGTGAACACCCGATGCTAAATCTTGAAAGAGTTTAGATGATCATTTTGTAAGTTGGAGTGTACAACTGACACAAAGGAGACGACTAATGAGTTGAGGTGTCCAAACGTGCATACTCATAGGTATGAATATGAAACAACATAACACAAAGAAAAAGGAGAATATGCAAAGATGCACATTGTACACTGTATTTCATTACATTATAGTGTGCTTCCTTATTTCATAGTTTCCTCACTACAGGAGAAAACTGCCACCAAAGGAATTCTCATTTACTCATTTACCTTGTTTATATTGTAGATTATAAAATATTTTATGCTTTCACTCATATTTATGAAATTCCCCCCATATTAGATGGACCAAAAAGAAAACATGTCACATAAATTGAAATGGAAGGAGTAAATTTTTTCCCCTGCCTGTAGATTTATATAAATATTCAAGATGTCTAACACTAGTCTTAATATATGTGTTTTGTCTAGCCGGATGTGTCGTAAATGGTAAACACCCGAAGGCTGTTCTCATCCCTGTTGGGGGAGACGGCAACCGTCTATCCTCTCTACGAACACAAGAAGTAGCGTATACCGTCATTCAATAAGAGAGATGCAAAGAGCAACAGCCATCCCTGATACCAGCGAGATAAGTTGGATTACTGTATTCACTAACGTCGTCCTGCCACTATTATTCATTTCAGCCAACACTCCAGCAACGGAAATGTAGATGAAGCCTCCAGCAGTGAATCCCTGCGAAAAAGAATGAAATAAGAGAGGTACTCTTTCATGAACTCGATAAAAGTATCTGACTGACAGCTTGAATAAGAATCTCACCTCAATCAATGACGAATGACCAGAATCTTGTCCCAATGTCAATGCCTACATAGCATAACACAACATGGTTCAATCAAATGCGATAAGAATAGCAGAATCTTGATCCATGCCAACAGATAGACTAATACTGACCAGTGCAGTTCCGGCTAGTGCCACTAGTGCAGATAAGAAGTTAAAGAAGAGAGCTTTGGAGACGCTGAACCCAGACCTTACCAAGATTCCAAAATCACCTATCTGCATAGCAAACACATAATAAGGTATAGGGATCATTACATAAAGTCATGGATTCATGAGGCAAAAAGAATGTCGTGCAGATGCAACGGATGTGAGATATGAGATGAAGATAACTTATCTTGAGTGGCTGTAATAAGCTAAAATGTTGGGAACTTGTGATAATGGAGAAAACTTTTCATGGTTGAGGGAAAATAACATGACCAGAAGAAGTGTTACATTAAAGAAGAAAAGGTTAGAAACTTGACAATTATTTTTAGTACTGATTATGGCCGAATTTCAATTGCACTTAGTACGCCAGTATGGTTTAAATGATTAGCTTGACATAGCATAATTGAGAAAACAAGCAGCACAAGAAAATCCAGTTGGTGTGTTGGACAAATAAGAAAGTTCTTAAAGCCTGTCTACAAGGATTCATCAAGTCTGGCTTCCATAAATCACATTACTTTTCCTGACTAAGAATTGACGGATTTACAGGTCAATAAGACATAGAAAATGTTGTCGTAGAATCATGGAGAAATGTGATCTAGTTTGATTAAATCACCAATTGAGCTAATACACTATAGTTCCTACATGAGCTCAAAACTGCATACAAAAGTTTAGTGAAGCAATTAACAAATAAGAGACAGAGAATAGAGAAATGATAATCAGAAATGAATACAGCAATCGTGTTTTACTTGATTGAACTTGCTGATTCAAAGAAAGAGAGTAACTTCTGGCATCTACATGCAGCCGCTTGTATGGGTAATCAATTAAAAACATGCAAACGCTATTGACATTGTAATGTAGAAAAACTAGAAAGAAATATACAAGACCTCTTGAGGGAGCTCATGTGCGAGAAGAAACAAAGTTCTTGACCACCCACCAACTGATCCATGAAGGAGGAATGCACTTCCCAAAGCCATCCCATCAGTAAAATTGTGCTGTACCATAACATAAACTTTCTCAATCTAAATGTTCACCAGCCAGATATGTCTAGTTGTTTGTGAGAAATCATAAACAGAGATGAAGGCTTATGTAGCAGTCATACAACACCATCGGAGAAGAGGTTGAGATAACCAAAGACAAGGCTTGAACGTGGTTTAGCCTGTTCCTCTCCAGTTGATGTAGAATTGGTAGAGCAATTTGCAGCATCTAAAGCAGTATTGTCTTCAGCAGCACTGGAGCCAGTATTCCTCTGCCATAGCTAGCATATGAGACGATAGAAATAACAACTACATATTTAAAAAAAAATTAGAAATAACAACTACATATTTAAAAAAAAATTAGAAATAACAACTATATAACTGCAAGCAAATAGATATTCAATCAGTGCATATCTTTTCTAAAATCTCTCCAGTGGCTGCAAAGACAAACTATTCAAAGAGATTTTCAATCTGGGAAAAGACACTGCAGAATTGATAAAATGGATGAAAGATACATAAGACCTATAGCCTATTTGGCAAGCTTCTGGGAAGCCAAGAGCTCTCTTCTTCTTTTTTTTCAAAAATTGTTTATTTTAGAAAGTTGAGGTGTTTGGACAAGCTTTTAGGAAAAAATTAGTGCTTATGAGTAGTAGCAGAAGCAAAAAAAGGTGCTCTAATATTGGCAAAAGTGTTTTTCAAATTGATTACTTAAACATAAACAATTGCTTATTAATGTACAATATTGTATCACAAGATTGCATTTAGTTCAAGTCAAGTATGAAAAGTGGAAAGAAACAATTTGACAGCAATTACATTAAGAAACCTTATCTTGACAAAGTAGTTATTTGTGTTTTGGTTGGTGCCTAACAGCATGTTATGCTGAAGGAAAGGTTTACAGGACCCTCTAAATTCTGAATGAAATTATTATTTTCCAGTATTTGTTTTAGTAATCCTGACAAGAAATACAC
>JAJOOO010004602.1:0-53538 GCA_029582685.1 Solanum piurae | reverse complement strand
ACCAAACAATGTATAAGAAATAATGCAAGCATAACTAATGCAAGCATTACTAATGCTTGCATTACTAATGCATGCATTACTAATACATCATATTCAGCATTATTCTTATACACTCTACCAAACGACCCCTAACTCTCTAAATAAATTAAGGGTATAATAAGTAAAAATATATTATTTTTTCTTGATTTGTCAGAAATGACAAGTAAAAATGGATAAATAAAAAGTTAAAATTGGACAAGTAAAAAAATGGGAGAGGTAATAATTAAAAAAAAATAGACCTCAAAGTTACACGGGCGGATAAATAACTTTTGCCACAACTTTTGCTTTTCGGTGAGCACTTTGTACACAAAATGTAAATGAAGCAATTTGTCGACCAATTTTCATTAGTATCCGAGGGAAATAATTTTAGTAATTCAACTGGCTACATGAGTGTATTTAGAGGGTTAAAGTGTTTATTCTTTCAAACTTTTAGTGGTAGTGTTGCACAAAAGATAGTGAACTGAGTGTATTTAGAGGGTTAAAGTGTTTATTCTTTCAAACTTTTAGTGGTAGTGTTGCACAAAAGACAGTGAACTTTTGAGTAAAGAATAAATAGAATAATTTCCCAGATTGAAGATACCAGTATGGTTGGTTGGCATTCTGACGAGTTGTTGATTGGCATTAATAAGACACACATATATCCACATCGACAGCTAATTTCTCTTTTTAAATATCCAAAACCTTTGTCACCTTTCAATCTTCCACATGTGCTTCATTTTTAATTAAATTTATTACTCTGCTTCTAGTAGTAGTAATAATTCAATAGTTTAGTATTAATAAGGTTGAAATTCAAGGAAGTCGATGAACATAACTCTTAACGATTTCAGTTTAAGTGGGAAAAAAAGATTCCATAAAGATGTAGTAGTGTATTATTTTATTATTTATATTCCTAATAAGTATGAGCATGTTCAAATAGTGACCCTAGATTGATAGAAAGATATTGAAGTTGAAGATCAAGACAAAAGGTTAGTAGGTAGTTAAACGTCGTTTTCATTATAAGTATTATTATAATTATACTTGTTCTTTTTTATTCGTTTATTGTATTATTTGTTGTTGTTACTGTTATTTTCTCCCTGTACTCTGACATATTAATATGTTGTTGCTGTTATTTGTAAGTAGAACATGTTTGAATGATGGCATATTTCAACAAATTGAAATCAGAAAAAATGAATGGGAGACCACTATTATTCTGGAGTAGTTGGAATAACAAGGTAATGGGTATTCAGCTAACAATTCAGCTGCTGGTAGCACTTATCACTGCGGTTTTAGTTATCACAACTTTGTCCCTGTCAAGAGCCATTAGGCCAAAGGAAATTGGGGAAAAGATCCAGTTGAACTCACTATCCAGATGCAATTTCTTTTCTGGTAAATGGGTATTCGATAACCAATCTCGCCCTCTTTATAATGGGTCCAATTGTTCCTTCATTTCGTTTTTGGATGATGGAATGGCTTGTCAGAATTACGGGAGAAAAGACCTTGATTATCTCTATTGGAAATGGCAACCTCATGGCTGTGACCTTCCAAGGTATAGTAGAATTTTTCTGTTTTTTCCTTATTTGGGTTCTGGGTTTTTATGATCTTGGATAAGATTTAATGCCACAGCGATGCTGGAGAAGTTGAGGAACAAGAGGCTTGTTTATGTGGGTGATTCACTCAATAGGAATCAATGGGTTTCTCTTGTGTGCATGCTAGAGTCATCAATCCATACTCATCTCAAACAAGTTCACTTCAATGGTTCTTTGGTCACATTAAAAGCTATTGTGAGTGAGTTTCAACCATTATTATGTGTTTGCTCTTTGGTTATTGAAGTTGTGGACTTAGATCTTGTTTCCAACATTATATCGGTGAAGGAGTACAATGCTACTATTGATTTCTACTGGGCACCATTGTTGGTGGAATCTAATTGCGACGATGCCTGGCATCATCGTGTGAAGGATCGTGTATTGAGAGTTGATTCAATAGAGAAACATGCTAGATTTTGGGAAGATGCTGATGTGCTTGTTTTTAATTCCTATTTATGGTGGCGACTGGATTTGACTGTTCTGTGAGTAAACATATACAACATTTTATCAATCATAATAAATTGTACTAAATTTCAAGATTTTGGGAATAAAATTGTCCATTGAATATGACAGTGATTTGTGCAATTTCAGGTGGGGTTCGTTTGAAAGTGCAGATGCAAAGTATGAACAATTAGGGATGGTGCGTACATACGAGTTGGGTCTACAGACATGGGCAGATTGGTTGGACAGTCATGTCAACCGCACCAAAACAAGAGTATTCTTTGTTAGCATGTCGCCCACGCACAGCAGGTATATAATTCACCACTTCTCTTTGTAAAAAGTTTTTCTAATGAAGTTTATGAGTTGGTATAATGATCTCAAGTTAATAATTAGGTCAGCATCAAATATTTATAGATATTTAGTAGTAATTTCTTAATATGGATACAAGAACTAGATAAAAATTATTGAGTTCATGTGAACCATAATTGACTCTCCACATTTGTCCCTACATTGAACATTCTATAACAACACCAGTTACTACTACTCCTCAAACACAATTAGTAGGGTCGGTTGTATGAAACCTCAATAACATATGCTTCCCTTGGGTCCATAATGTTTCATTACTCCGTACTTTCGAATTTTCTAAACATTAGGGGTTCTCTCATATACTCTAGTAGGCACTAGTCTTCTACTAGTTGGTAAGCCTTTTCAACTTCTACTATTATCTATCTTTTGCTAGATCTATTTGGACTCAAGATATTCTACAAACACATTCACATAATAATAATAACATATATAGTGTAATTCCACAAGTAGGGCCTGAGAAGGGTGAAGTGTACGCAAAGAATATGTTGTTTTTGATACCTTTCGACTCAAGTAAAACATATAAAAAATCAAGTACGTAAAGCAAAGAACCGTTGTTTGATGTAATGGCAGGGGAGAAGAGTGGGGGAAGGCAGAGGGTGAGAATTGCTACAATGAAACAGAGCCAATTTCTAATGCAGAGTACTGGGGATCGGAATCATCTCCGGGAATGATGAGATTGGTGGAAGCAGCCATCAAGAAACTGAATGAAAAGAGTGGTGTCAAAGCAGATTTGCTCAACATTACCCAACTTTCTGAATATAGAAAAGAAGCACATCCATCCATTTACAGAAAGCATTGGGATCCTCTAACTAAAGAACAATTGGAAAATCCTAGTAGTTATGCAGATTGTACACATTGGTGTCTTCCTGGAGTTCCTGATGTTTGGAATCATTTCTTGTATGTATACCTTCTTTACTTGTGACCCATGTAGAATGAGACTCAGTTCTTACAGAAATAGTAAGAATGTGATTGGATTCATTTGTTCTTTTAAAGAGGTGGATTTTCTTATCATGTCAAAGATTTGAACAGTGAAAATTAATGACAAGGGGGCAGGGGAGGCAAAATTAGCTTAGTAAAATCATGATCCGTCCAATTTGCTCAAGTTTGGGCAATATAAATGACTCGTTTGATTCATCTAGTTAGCTTAAACAAAAGTTGAGTTGATATGTAGTTAGTTCACATTGACTTATAAGAAACTTTGTAGAAATTTGTTTATAAGATATTATATTTGATAGGTTATATAGTCCTAAACAATTTAATATAAGAAGATTAATTAATTTTTATCAGGCACTTTAATGAATGGTTTATCAATTCATCCAATTTTTGAGAATTACCTAAGAAAATCATACAACTATTATTATTTCTCTAAATATTTCAATGCATAAGTAAGACCTTTTGATATATTCAAAGAGCCTTTCTAAATTAATTAGCAGCCGTACGTGACTAGTGAATAGTGTATTTAGGACTTTGCCAAACGTAGAGATCTGAAATGTGCCTTTGTTCAAACTTCAAATCGAAAATCATTAAAAGGAAAAAAGAGGGAATGGAGAAGAAAATTAGAATCATTCCGTTTGAGTAATCATCAATTGAGATCAATGAATAAAACCTTATTAATAGGAACAAGAACGCTAATTGTTCTACTTAATACATCACTACACATTAGGTAATTATAGGTGTGATGAGATAGTATCTAGGGTAAATAATAGCTTGACTACATTTAGGACTCTAATTAACTTCTTTTAGCAAGCCAATTGATCCTAACTAACTTAATGTACAAAGACAATTTTGCCCTTAACTGCTTCTTCTACAACTTGATGATTGCCACTTCGACAAAGTATTGAGCCCTTTACACAAATATGTAAATTGGAGAGCTACTTTCGCTTTCAGTAAAGTTCAAAAGCACATTGATTGATGTGAACTTTTAAATTTAATTGTTAAAATAATACTCCTAGTTTATCGTAATTTAATATAAAATTATCATATTAAGATCTAAAAATTAAATGACTTTAGAAAATCTTAATAACTTAATTGATTAACTACCTGATTTCCTAAATAAATTGGTTTTATTAGACGAAATTTCAATAAAATTATCAAACGAAATAAATAAATAAAAAAGTAGCATTTGTTATTGCTGCAGATAGAAAAAGTACCTGGTTCCAAATAAGTCCCAAATTTGGGTCAATATAATCAGCCTTAATGGCTGCTTCTTTGACGAGCTCGCCATTTTCATCTCCACCAATCATGACTAATTCCCACCATTTTTAAAGAAGAACAAACCTCAAATCCAAAGCAAAAGCCTGAAAAAGTAGAGAAAAAAATGAATGGAAGACCAGTACTTTTCGGCTCTAGTTTAAAGAACAAAGGAATGGGTATTCAGCTAAGTTTTCAGTTGCTGGTAGCGATTATCACTGCGGTTTTAGTTCTTACGGCTTTGTCGATGTCCAGAGGGATTAGTCAAGCTCCAAAGTTAGTCGAGAAGCAAACCCAGATAAGCTCGTTATCTAGCTGTAATTTCTATTCTGGTAAATGGGTATTTGATAATCAATCTCGCCCTCTTTATAACGGGACAAATTGTTCGTTCATGGATGATGGAATGGCTTGTCAGAAGTTTGGGAGAAAGAATCTTAACTATCTCTACTGGAAATGGCAACCCAATGATTGTGACCTTCCAAGGTAGAGAATTATTCAGTTTTTCTTCAATTTTATCCTACTTTCTGTTCTGGGTATTTGATTGTTGTTCTTGATTTTGTAAAGATTTAATGCTACGGCGATGTTGGAGAAGTTGAGGAACAAAAGGGTTGTTTATGTGGGAGATTCACTCAATAGGAATCAATGGGTTTCAATGGTCTGCATATTAGAATCAGAAATTCCTAATCATCTCAAATATGTTAACTATAATGGCTCTTTGGTCACCTTTAAAGCTATTGTGAGTTTCGAAAATTGCTTCTCCAATACGCTACCTTGTTCTTCTCCTTGAACTTTGCTTGCAGTTCTAATTAGGCTTTTTTTTGTATTTTTACATTAATGAAGGAGTACAATGCTACTATTGATTTCTACTGGGCACCATTATTAGTTGAATCAAATTGCGACGATCCATCATATCATCGTGTGGACGAGCGCATAGTGAGAATCGATTCGATAGAAAAGCATGCCAGAATTTGGGAAGATGCTGATGTGCTTGTTTTTAATTCATATCTATGGTGGAGATTGAATTTGAAGGTTCTGTGAGTACACTTTTTGCAACCTTTGTCAATTCATAAGAAAATTATGATTCTTAATTTCAAGATTTTAGGCACAAGATCGATGTTCGTTAATTATGATGGAGATTGTGTAATTTCAGGTGGGGATCTTTTGAAAGTGCAAATGCAAAGTATGAATATTTGGGGATGCTGCGTACATACGAGTTGGGGCTACAGACATGGGCAGATTGGTTGGATACTCATGTTAATCGCACCAAGACTCGAGTTTTCTTTGTTAGCTTGTCACCTACTCACAACAGGTATATAATATGTTTCTCAAATTTACTCTTATTATTCAAATTAGTGTAGTGTTAATTAAGCGTGATCAAGAGATAAATGGTTTGTTTAAGCAAATGGTCTGTATAATTACAGCTATTTTGAAAGTAGTATAATGGACTCATTGTTTTGACAAAATGAGTTCATTTATGAAGAACCTTTCCAACTTTAGTGCCTTCAACAACCCTTTCAAAAAGAATTTGTTAGTTGCATCTTTGAATGCCTCCATTATTTATTCCTTTTGTACACCGAAACCAAGCATGGGGATGGCAAGTCCATGAAAATAAGTATAAATAAGTTGTAGATGATGTCAAGCTCCGTGTAGGAACAAGTCTTTGTATGATATGAGATCATGTCATGAATCATCTTTTATTCTCTGACTTTGGCTTTATACATTGTATATACATCTAGTTGGTTTTTGACTTTGAATTAGTTTATTGAGTCGTACGAGTACTAATTATATACTCTTTGAAACATAAAATGGCAGGGGAGAAGATTGGGGGAAGGCAAATGGTCAGAATTGCTACTATGAAACAGAGCCGATTTCTAATAGAGAGTATTGGGGATCAGATTCAGATCCAAAGATGATGAAATTGGTGGAAGTGGCCATCAAGAAACTGAATGAGAAGAGTGGTTTCAAAGTTGAGTTGCTCAACATTACTCAACTTTCTGAATATAGAAAGGAAGGTCATTCATCAATATACAGAAAGCACTGGGATCCTCTGACCAAAGAACAATTGGCAAATCCAAGTAGTTATGCAGATTGTATACATTGGTGCCTTCCTGGAGTTCCTGATATTTGGAATCATTTTTTATATGCACACCTTCTTTACTTGTGATCCATACACAATGAGACTAATTGGTACAAAATAGTACAAAAAAAAAGATAGAATTAGTTTATTCTTGAATGAACTGAAGCACCTTCATAGTTCAAGGTTCAATTAGTGCACCATGCTGTTGATGGGATAAAACTTATATATATACATGTATATATCAAATCAAATAATGCAAGAATTGTTTTTGTAGTTGTATTCTCACTTTTAAGTTGTGATTCTTGTAGCTAAATGAATTGCGTCATTCTTTCTGTAACAACCTAAAAAACGAAAATATGTTACATAACATGACGTCCTACATGACAATTTTGTGTCCTACGTAGCATCCGATTTATATTATGTCATGTAGGACACTGTGTCTTACTTGTTCAACGTCAAGTTAAAGGGCACATTTATGTGTTATATGCCAAAGAATATGTAATAACAAGGAATCCTACCCAAGACTAACTTGAGTGGATTCCTCCCAAGTCCCAACTTTGTCCATAGTGATTCATCCAATTGATTTTAATAAGCAAATGCTGCACTCAAAGCTAAGTGGAAGTGTTGGAATAAGCAGACACATAAATTTCTTTTGAAAAGTCTATTAACCCCATCACTCTCTGTTCCCTATAAAATATAAATAGCAAGCTTACCATCACTCCCAAATAATCACACACAACTTGGTAAAAACTAAATCAAGAACAAAATTATGTTTTGGGGAGTGGTTTTGTTTTGTGTGTTGTCTCTAAGAGGAGCATTGGCACAAGATGTTGGTGTTCTTATTAGTAAAGACATATTTGAGAGAATGCTATTGCATCGCAACGATGCCAACTGTAATGGCAAAGGATTCTACACTTATGATGCTTTTATAACAGCTGCAAGGTCCTTTGGTGCTTTTGGAACTACTGGAAACATCAACACTCGTAAGAAGGAAATCGCTGCATTTTTGGCTCAAACTTCTCTTGAAACAACCGGTACTATTTTCCTAAATAATTATCCCTTTTCTGATTGGCAAATTTACTAGCTCTTTACAAGAACAAATAAAAGTCGTTTTTACTAATCAACGAGGAACACTTTCTTTTGAGATCTTATTAACAATTTTTTTAACAACGTTACATCCACAACTATGTATTTCCGAGTATGACATCAATTATTACTAATTAAATTAATCCTACACACGATATATAATTAGAATGAATTATGTTGATAATTAGGGGGGTGGCCAACAGCTCCGGATGGTCCATTTTCATGGGGATATTGCTTCAAGCAAGAACGAGGTACCCCACCAGATTAACAGTGGCCTTGTGCTCCTGGTAAAAAATACTTCGGTCGAGGTCCCATCCAAATATCCTAGTAAGTAAAATATTTTAGTTTTAATTTATTGTACCAACTTATCTATTCTAATTTTCAACGTCACAACAATGAATTTATCTGAACCTAGTACTTCCCACACGAATTTATAAAACTATGTGCAAAAATTCACGGAAATCACAATAAATAGTAGGTTTAAACTCATGATAATTTTAATAAGTTTAATACTATAAATCTTTAAAGATTAAA
Organism: Solanum piurae; assembly: GCA_029582685.1. Taxonomy (NCBI): domain Eukaryota; kingdom Viridiplantae; phylum Streptophyta; class Magnoliopsida; order Solanales; family Solanaceae; genus Solanum; species Solanum piurae. Next base: position 45,243 of record JAJOOO010004602.1, on the reverse strand, counting down.
ACTATAGACCTGAGATCCTGAATCCGGTCTCTGTTAAAATAATCAACGCAACTATCAATTCTGTGCAATGCAGCAACTACAACTATGGACCAGCAGGAAAAGCCATAGGAGTTGATTTGTTAAGAAATCCAGATGCTGTTGCAAATAATCCAGTAGTTTCATTTAAGACAGCCTTGTGGTTCTGGATGACAGCCCAACGACCAAAGCCATCGGCCCATTATGTTATTACTGGTAAATGGAGACCAACAGGAGCTGATTTGTCTGCTGGTCGTGTCCCTGGCTATGGTGTAATCACCAACATCATTAATGGAGGAATAGAATGTGGAAAAGGTTCTAATCAAAATATGGAGAATAGAATTGGGTTTTACAAGAGATATTGCCAGATTCTTGGAGTCAATTTGGATTGTGCTAAACAAACGCCTTTTGGGCAGTAAGCCCTACCCTTTTATAATTTATTAGTCTAAAATAAATTACAAGTTATTAGTTATATAGTCAAATAATGTTTCAGTGCTTTGTGTTTTATGTATGTAATATCAAATATGTTATCGAAATGATTTTAAGTTATATGATCAAAGAAAGTTATATTATCATAGCAATTTAACATGTTATACCGAATTATTTTTATGCAATTCTTTTTATAATAATAAATCAATCAAGGCTTATTAGATAGAGTTAATTTAAATTTATCTTTTGAATGATTAGTATCGATACATAGAACTTAAATGCTAATCAAAATTTAGACTACAGTAACGGACCTTATGAAAAGGAAAATAGACAATAAATGATCAAGGTCATGATTAATTCCACAAAGAAAGGATGAACTAGTGTTTCTTTTTATTTGAGAAAATAAGCATTTTTAGAAGACCATTTTTATAAAGATGAGCTTGTAGTGCGAAAAAATCAATAATGTGCATATTTCCAAGGGATCTTTACACAAATAGGTTGTCGGATTCATTTTTTTTTTTTTTTTAATCGATATACATAAATTATATATAAGTTATGTATGAATTAACATATATTATATATTTAACGACTATCTTTAATTTAAACGATTGAATGAGCCGCAATTTAAGTTATTTCTTCAATTTCCACTTGGTGCATATAGCCAGTAACATGCTTCCCAATTCAAAATCATTTTTTGTTGACAAAAGTAGTTTTTCTCTCTACTACTACTACTTCTAATTGATCCATTTATGATCTGTTGTACAATATATTTTGGGATTTAAGTCTCAATCCCCGCAAGGCCCAGTGGGCCGGGAGTTGTTAAATAGAAAATGGGCTTTTGCAATCTAATGGGCCTATATGGTCCAAAATGACCCGTATCTGTACTCGGCATTTCTTCTTCTTTGGCATGACGGAGATCGAAATGATAAACCCTTGCAGAACCCTAATTTAGTCCACACAGAAGGAAAAACTGTTAGAGTTTGAGTAACAAGAAGGCGAAGAAGCAGCTGAGAAAATGGGGAAACTACCACCTTCCTTAAGGTCAGCTAACTTTGCTGTAAACACTCTCATCAAAACTCCATCTCCATCGCCATCCCCACCTCCAACCTCAAAACCCCATTATTATCCCAAAAAATCACAATCACCCAAGAAAAAACCCACATCAAATACTGAACCCCAACTTCCATCATCTGTTGTAGCATTTGATTCAACATCTCTTTCAGATGCTAAAACCCTTTTCAATTCTCTAATTTCCAATTCAAGAAACCCCACTTCAGACAATAAATTTTATAATGCAGTTCTTCAATCATTTTCCTCCAATTCAACTCTCCAAGATTCAATCTTTTTCCTTAATCACATGATCAAGGTTCACCCTCCTTTCTCCCCTGACAGGTTTACATACCATGTTCTCCTCATCCAATCTTGTAAGTCTGTTGACCTTTCGTTATCCCCTGTTCATCAGGTTCTTAATCTTATGACTACCAATGGTTTCCCTCCTAATAAGGTCTCCACAGACATTGCTGTGAGGACCCTTTGCTCTTCGGGCCACGAAGAGCAAGCCATTGAGCTGGTGAAAGAGCTTTCATCCAAAGACTCTCCGCCTGATACGTATACTTATAATTTTATTGTTAGGCATTTATGCAAGAACAGGCCTTTGAGTACTATGAATAACTTTATTAAAGAAATGAGGGAGGGTTTCGATATAAAACCTGATCTTGTTACATATACAATTATGATTGACAATGTTTGTAATAGTAAAAATCTTAGGGAGGCGACTCGATTGTTGGGGGTGTTGAGTGAGGAAGGCTACAAGCCTGATTGCTATGTTTATAATACAATTATGAAGGGTTATTGTATGTTAAGTCAAGGGGGTGAAGTGTTAGGTGTATACAAGAAAATGCAGGAGGAAGGAGTGAAGCCTGACCTTGTTACATATAATACATTGATATATGGATTGTCTAAGTCGGGAAGGGTGAAAGATGCTAAGAAGTTTTTGAATGTTATGATGGAGGAAGGCCATGTTCCAGATGCAGTCACGTATACTTCATTAATGAATGGGATGTGTAGAGAAGCAGATCCATTAGGGGCGGTGGCTTTATTGGAGAAAATGGAAGCACGAGGCTGTGCTCCTAATTCGTGTACATATAATACATTGCTTCATGGTTTATGTAAGGCAAGATTGTTGGATAAGGGAATGAAACTGTATGATGTTATGAAGCAGAATGGTATGAAGCTTGAGACAGGATCTTATGGAACTTTTCTCAGAGCACTCTGTCGGAATGGCAGAGTAGCAGAGGCTTATGAAGTTTTTGATTATGCAATAGAGAGCAAGAGTTTGACTGATGTTACTGCTTATACAACATTGGAGAGCACTTTGAAGTGGCTTAAGAAGGCTAGAGAGCAGGGACTTGTCATTTGACCTCCATTGCTGGTATTCTGATTCATCTGAAGTGTTTTAGTTATTCATGGGCATTGTTAATCTTGCTTAGAGATTTGTCACTTCTCCAAGTGCTCCTCTATGAGCTTAAGAAGTATAATCTTCTCATCATTTGATCCTTTTTTATGTACTTTTTCATGTTATGAAATACACAGGAGTGTTTGAATTTATTATACATATGGCAGGAAGTATGTGTCTGAATTATTTGTAAATATAACAGGAGTTCTCAAGCTAGAATAGTAAGGAACATTAACTCTATTCCAATCATTTAGAAAATTAACACTAAATTTCTCGTTGTATACAATACACCCTGCTGAGCTGGAACCTTTATTTGCATAAGATTGGATATGTATAAAGTCATCTTAGTGTCTTGAATTGTTTAGCACTTTATCCATTTTACATATGATGGTGGTGTTTGGGCCAACTTCCCTGCAACTCGACTATTTCATTCATTGGGTACCTGCTAAATCCCACTAGCATATGTACCGGTAATTCTGCGTACTAAGGCTTACACAAATGAGAAGAATTCACATATGCGATGAGATTTGAACTGGTCTCAATATTCTCCCCCACTTCCTACACTACTAAAGTCACACCCTTGGGTGCTTTTTTAACGTTTTATCCTTGCAGCCATGAAAGATGAAAAAGTCAAACTTCAATATGATAGGAGGAAAACAGGTTTTTTTTCCATTTATTATTTAATGTAGTTGTGTAATCAAGACTATTATGTTCCTAGGGATCTGTCTATGTTATTACTCATGGTAGTTTGGGTCCTGAAATTTCTCAACACTGAAGAAAGTACTTTTGACCTTTCTGTTCTTTCTTTAACTTGAGTTTCCCATCTTATGCCTCGTCATTTTAATCTGAATGGTGCTAGAGGAGCATATATTATGCTGATGAATAGTTCACAATGTCATGTATCTGGATTCCTTAACCCAGCAAAGATTATTCTTAAACACTTTGCTGAATCCTTGTTGTTTGTTTCTTGCCAGTGACAGTCATACTGCTTTGATAATCATTTGCAGCATGTGATCAGTGGAACAAATGTAGAACACTCGATTGAACAAATGACTTGGGAGTGTTTAAAAACATTTACCAACTATACCTTGTGCACTTATTTTGGAATCTTTGAACTGAACATGGGTATAACTGGCCTTTCAAGGAGCTGATTCATTACGCAAAGAGTTGGAATGGCAGGAAGTGATCCCAAGAGGTCGATTGCTATTTTAAGGCACAAGGCAAACTCAGCTTGGCCGACTTGAAACTTTATTGAACTTTCTGCTAAATTTAAAAACCATCCTGTTATTGTGTATGTGTTATCAGAGATTGGAAGCACCCCACCATTAACTGAAGAAGGTTCCGTATATGCAGCTGATAGCTGACTGGACTGGTTAGAATGGGGCGGGCGACAAAAAACAGGGTACATCATCCTGTATTGCTCCATTTCATGAACTTTGGCTTATGATTCTGTCACATGTTGATGTCTCTTGTTTTCATGGGATCTGCAAACAAGAAATCTTCTTGATTGTCTCTTGGTTTGTTTGCAGAGCAATGATTTTATTTTTCAAAATGCATATTCATGGATAAGGTTCTATGCTCTGTATTTTCTGACACTGAAAATAACATGTTCTCTTTATTATCCTTAGGTTTCAGTGTACCAATTGGGTGTCTTGGTTCATTACCTTTATTTCTTAGGATAATAAGGCGAATTTATGACAAAATATAATATAGTTCACATTTGTTCTGAACCCTACTAACTCTAATGAGGTAAAACGAGCTTTGAAAACTGAAGTTGTGATTGGATTAATGGCAAATGGTTCACTCAAGAAGCATGGAGTATATTATATTTTCCTCTGTTGCATTAGTCACCCAACAAATCGCCGCCCTCCTCCTTACCAAATCTTTATTTGTTCCTATGTAAATATAATCTGTAAACACAACCTCAGCTCAATTTCCAAGATACCATAATTTTCTATAACCTAAACTTATCCTTTGTCTACCCATTCCAAACAAATATACTAATTTTGACCAACATGCGTATTGGTATCGCTCTACCCTTAATCAGATGTTTTAGGTTCGAGCCTTAAGTAATGAGTATGAAGAAAATCATGTTGGGAGCTTGCAATGCGTGATCCGGATTTAGTCGGAGACTCCAATGTGGGCTCCGGACACCGAGTGGAAACCAAATATATATATACAGAAATGTTATCCAGCTATATGATTCTTATTCACCAAAAACCCTATACCTAGCTAGCTCTTTATCAATGCAACCGGTAACTAAGGCTGTTAAGTGTTAACCAATCGAAATTTTCCAGATGCATGTAATGTCCAGAAACATGTACAATTTCCCATGTATGTTAAAAAAAGATCTTTAATTCAACTATACGATTAAAATCTAAAAAAAAGGAATCTTGCAGAAAATTGTTGGAGAAAAACAAGGCATAGTACAGCTCTAGAGCACTCTCTATACTCAATGATTGAATTTAGAATTCATCCAATTAAGTAATGATTGTCAAATTCTGAGGCCATAAAACGCAAGGAATAAAAAATTGTACTCTAACAAATTGCATGCTGTTGGTTAATGACGTAACAAGATAACTAAAAAAAATAAATTATTGCCTAGGTTAATAGCTGTCACATACAAATTAATTCCAGGAAAAAAGGTCATGTACCTATAAATAAACTCTTGAATGATTTATTTTGTTACATCAAAAAAACAAGTGAGTCTTTCTTCCAAAACAAATAAAAAACCATGGCAATCTCCTATAAATCTAAAAGTCTATTATTTCCTGTTAGATCTATTAGCTTGCCTACAAGATTACATCCTAATGGCCTAAAAATTGAAGATGAATTAAACAAGCTGAAAAACTCTGAAACGTCGTCGTCACATAGTGCAGATACAATTCAAGCTGGTATTGTTGGGCTTGTAGAATTATACAATTCATTTCAGGAACTAATTCAGTGTCCAAGCACACAAAAATCTCTTCTTGTCCAACATCAAAATGGGGGTTTTGTAGAAGAGGCAATAGAAGGATCACTTGAGTTACTTGACTCATGTGCTACAATTAGAAATTTATTTTGTACTATTAAGGAACAAGTGCAACATCTACAGTCAGCGTTACGACGAAAAGGTGGAAATTCAAGCATCGAAAGGGACATTGGTAATTATTTTACCTTAAGGAAGAAAATGAAAAAGGAGATTGGAAAAAACTTGAGGAAATTGAAACATATGGAAAACAGAGTTGGATGTTCTCTGTTTTTGGACATTGAACAACACTTTAGAGAAGTAACAGGAATAACTATATCAGTTTTTAAAGCTCTTCTGGTATTTTTGTCCTGCCAAGATACAAAATTTAAGCCTAGAGGATGGTCGATGATTTCGAAATTGATGATCACAAAATCAGGTTCTTGTCAGAGTAGACAATTTTTTAATGAAATGGGGAATGTTGATATAGTTCTTGGCGATCTTCGCGAAGAGATTAAGAGGAATGATGGTAAAGTTGATGTCAATATTGCACGAAGGAGATTAGGGATGCTTGATGAAAGTATAAAGGGATTTGAAGCTGGATTAGAAAGCTTGTATAAGCAATTGATCCAAACTAGAGTTTCATTTCTAAATGTTCTAGCACTTTAAGAACACATATTCTTTCTTGTACATATATAAGAGTTTACCTATAGGTTATACACAAATTTTGTTAGAGTGAAGATGAATAGTTGAGAAAAAGTTATAATTAAATCTTAACTTTGAGATACATCTTCTTGTTTTGTGTTTTATCTTTTTACAATAACAAGTCTAAGCTAATTAGTTTACTACTCATTCTGTCTCAATTTATATGCCGTGATTCTCTTTTACATGACTGATTGATTATGACGATTCTCAATTCAAGTTCGGATTATCCAAGCATGAATTGGTCACGGGCTAGTAATAATTTGTAGTCATCTCAGATGTATACCCAATCTATAACACAAATTATATAGTGATTATACATTTCTAACTTCTATTTTATTTTATTACAAAAATTCGTTTTAATTCTATTTATTTCTAAAAATCTGAAAAATAAAACTATATGAGGCTAACTTTTTACGTGGCTACGCCTCCACCTTTTAAAACACTTGATTAAATAACAATCTAAGTTATATGATAACCCAATGATTAGAAAGATGATCTGAAAAAGGGGTTTAGGTTTTATATATCTTAAACTAGTACTAATAATAATTTATATGATGTTCCAGGATCCATGAATTTGAAAGTAGTACTAATAATTGTCATCGATTCCTGCTGTAAAGCAAATAAATTGTGTACTGATAATTGGAATAATTAGATAGATATTTAGCCAGCAGTGCTTCAGATTTGGTTAATGTATAATCAAAATACAATGAATTAAGCTCAAATAATTATCAATAAATTAAACCACATGCATGAATTGCGTTGGTTGTTTTAATAATTTGTAACCATTTGAGTAGAATCCTTAATTATTATTTTGACCTGCTAAAGGACAATGTCTTGTACGATTATGTGAGATTGAATTGCCATAGACAAAACTGTAGAAGACAAGATCTTTTTTGTTTATTATTTTCTAGTCTTCTGGAGAATACAATTAGAAATGTACTTAATTAGTACAGGACTAATAATTTATGAAAAAACACATGATAATGACGATCACATGGGAACAAGATGATCATTGTTGATAAAACATGTTCAATTATTTCAACTTTTCTTGTCCAAATTAAGGTTCATGGATTTACGATGAGTGCTGCATCATTAGTGATCTTAATTATATGAATTTATCGAGGAGGAATAATTGATTGGAGGGACAATAAATAGACTACACAATTTAGTGTGATCAATCCTAACATTGAACCTGATCATATGCACAAAATCGTATCTTTGTAAATCCACTTCCATGATCAGCAAGACGGGTTGTTAGATAAAACCTATGTATTTCTTGTATTTCATTTCATTGGCAACAAAAATACATCTAAACGGCTATAATATGGTGCTCTCAATCTTTTATATTGAGTATCCTTCATTCACTAGGAATCAGTTCTTTTATGTCAAGGAGATTCAACAATTATTTTGTATATATATGCGAAAAAAGTTATTTTGATCTTATTTTGTACAATATAATTTCGGACAATGTGGAGTATAGCTCCATCCCTGAGTAGTACAGTAATAATCACAAGAAGTAGAATTTTTCAGTGATGGATCTGAAATAAATTAGGCAGATCATGAAATAGGAATTTGATTAATTTAAAATAATGTAGTGTGTCACCTGAAGCAGCTACACCTTTCTGTCATCACATGCACTTCATCGTAAAATATTATGAGTGGCAGTGGATTTGTCCATATGTGTATCTTTCCGCAGAAAATGGGCCTAATCAAAATTGTTTGATGTTGGCTATTCAAAATCTAGCACATTGAAATTCTTACCATGCTAATTAAAATCATTCAATTCTTTGAATTTGTTTTCAGTATATTCTTGCTACGTATTATAGCAAAAATGATTAGCCAGCTACAGATTTTGAAAGTTCACTATTTTTGTCAAAAAAAAACTTAACTACTTGCTAGAGTATGTCTCTCTTGGACTTTAGAATAGGAAATTTGGTCATTGATGATTGGGCGGCCAAAAAGGCTTTAATGTTATTTGCGAATATTTATTGAAAGTTACGTGATTTTAAGTCTGTGGTTAGTTAGATTATTTTTCATGCAATTGAACTATGATCAGTCCAATGGCCTTGCATCATGTAATTAACCCAGTAAAGATGCATGGTTTCTTGAAACCATCTTGATTCGTATTTTTTTTTTGGTTCCCAGAATGTTCGGATCCCATATTAGAGCTCCGACTAAATCCGAATTGCGCACTGCAGGGCCCATTCGGGAGTGGTGCTCTCAACAGGATTTTCTCCATACCCAGGGCTCAAACCCGAAACCTCTGATTAAGGGTGAAACACTCCCACCAATGCACCACAACCCATGTTGGTGATTCGTAGTTTACACCGCGGAAATGAAGAAAGCCTCGTTTTCAGATAGGTAAACACTTTTTTTCAATTAAGCCACGTAATAACTAACGGCTTGGCAATAGTAACTTCAATTTTACTTCGTGACATAAAATTATTCTGATGAAATTTCTAGAACTAAGACAAATTATCAAAAGTTTTGAATTTTTATTCCAACTACCATAGATTTTCATTTTCTGCTGCCTAATTTGTTTTATGCCATTAAGAAGTATAATGAATAATTAACACTAATTAATCAACATGCGACGAACGTATTCTTTTTAGCCGGAAATACTAGCAACTATTTAGGTGTAAAACCATCCCTAATTAATTCTTTGTACAGAAGAATTATGCCATGTACGGTCACCAGACACTGGAAAGTCAACCTAATTAAATTAAAAATGTCTTCTTTATATGTTATGTTCTATTTTATTAACGTGCTTTCCGACCTTTCGGCCAAAAAAAATAAATAGCATGATTAAATTATAAAAATCATATGATAATGACAGACACCAAGACAAAGAATGTTTACGGTTGATTAAACATCACCTAATTGGTTTTCGATTCCTGTCTAATGATGTTTAATTAACAGTTTAAAGGTTTAGACTAACATTGATTTTAATTACTGATCTATTATATTGATCAATGGTTTCAGGATCGTAGTTGAATTATTAAGAGTGTAGTTTTACCATAATCATCTAGCTCTAGCTAATAATCATATTAGGTCTTAATCAAGTAATTAATAAAATAATCAATGCATTAATAGTAAGATAATGTACACAACTTTTTAACCAAAGTGAAAAGTTGTGATTTATGAGCATTCATATAACACAAAGCAAGTGTGATGCGTCTGACGTTCTTGACGATCAAATATAACACAAGGACCTCCATGCATGACGTTCTTGACGATCAAATATAACACAAGGACCTCCATGCATATTATCCTATGTTTGAGTAACACATATTAACGGCTTTCGAATCTCGAAAATTATTTAGGAGAGAAGAACCTAGGGTTTACTCACAAATATTCATCAATAAAATCTTTATTTCATAAAAAATAAAAAAAATTGAACCAAAGTCACACCCCTCTTGAGAAAATAGCGACAAGAATAATTCTAGACACTACAACGATTGTGAAAGATTGTATTCAAAGAACACAAAATCCAGTAATTCATTTTTTGTATTTTTCTTGGTGAAATTAAGGGTTTACTAATTGGGATATGTTTAGGTTTGCTTTCTTTTGTATCCAGCAAGAATAATAAATGTTGGAACTTGTAGAATGGTAGTAGGAATAACTACTAAAAGATGCCATTTTACTAATTTCAACTCTTAGGCAGTGAGGCCGGTTACACATAATGATTGGGGCAGCAACAATATAACTATTCTCAATATGAAAATCACTATTAGGAGAAAGGGACTAGAGCCTAATATAACGAGCCAACAAATAAAACAATTCTACACTGCCGGCTGTTGGCTACTACACCAATAAACATCACCTACAATTATTGAAAAAATTAGAAACATACACAATTCCACAAAAAGATACAAGTAGAGGCAAGAATGATCATTCTCTATCATTCACTTGATCTATAGTAAAACGTAGATATAGAGATGGCTAATTCAAGTCATGTTAGGTCGATTAGCTTTCCGTCTCGTTCACAGCCAGAGTATCTAAGAGTTAACAGGCTCAAAACATGGGAATCAACATCAATTTCTTCAACAACAACCCCTTTTAGTTTAAACACTATTCAACAAGGTCTTGTAGGGCTAGATAATTGTGTTCAAGACCTTCTAGAGTCCCCGATGATTCAACAAGCTCTCCTCAAACATCAAATGGGACGATTAGTAGAGGAAGCTCTTGAGGCCTCTGTTGGATTAATTGACTCGTGTAGCACGACGAGGGAACTGATGAAAGAACAAGTGCAAGATCTTCAATCAGCATTGAGGAGAAAAGTAGGAGATTCAAGCATACAGAGTTGCTTCAATGCCTATATAAGTTTTAAGAAAAAAAAGTGAAAAAGGATATAGCCAAGAGCCTCAAAGTACTAAAACAAGTAGAAAACAAGATAGAATCATTTACTCAAGTTGATTTAGATCAATCTTTATCTAAGCTATTTGCAGTACTAAGACAAGTATCAATCTTGACCATCTCAGTCCAAAGTTCCCAACTTTATTTCTTGTCTTCGCCAGCTTCAAAGGCGAAGAAAAACGGGTGGTCATTGATTTCAAAAATGCTTGTTCCAAAATCAATGACTTATAAGGGAGATGAAAAGACAACCAATGAAGTTGAATGTGTAGATTTTGCTCTTTGTTCTTACCTTCACAGCAGTGATTTTAACGTCGATGTATTCAGAGAAAATTGCAGATACTAAATACTGGTCTTCAAGCTATTGAGGCTGGCACAGAGTGCTTGTCAAGGCTATTAATCAGAAACAGAGTCTGCCTTCTTAACATCCAGATATCGTACATTAGTATAATATTCAAGGCATACATTTTTATAAGCATATGCCTATTCTTGTAATATTTGGAAACCAAAGTTCAATCATTCCTCTTTACTAGTTTGTTTATTTTGCATTATTCGATTAATATTTACTATATGACGAGCCAAATGATAATGAGACTCATTCTTGTTAAATTATGTTTTTTCATTACAACAAGGCTAATTTTTCTTAACTGCTTCCCAATATTGAGGCCTAGAAATGTGTCTTACCCTTCAACCAAGATTAACAAATGTCGAGCACTGAATGCATTTCAAGATCTATAAATACCAAAGTTTTCCTAAAATAAAACATCAACAAGCAATTCATAATTTCTTCGACAAATAGTTTACTACTTTCTCAATTTCTATTCCAAAATCATGGATAACTCCCAGAACTTGAGCTACCAAGCTGGCCAAGCCAAGGGCCAAGCTCAGGTAATTTACATGCTATTACTTGCACATTCAGTTTTCCTTTTAACATGCCCGAAGATCATTGATGGAACCAGAAATTCTAATAAATGGATTTGGAAAACAAATTTAAATAATTCTAATAAATGTAGCTCTGCCCTTGATAACATGTGATATATGTTGTTATATTTACATCAGGAAAAAGGCAACCAGATGATGGACAAGGCCGCGAATGCTGCACAATCTGCCAGGGAAACAATCCAGGAGGTAATTTGGCCATTGATATATACACACACTTTTAGCTGATTCATTAGACAAAAAATAATGTGTTATATTTGGTTTATAGGCGGGGCAGCAAATGCAGGCCAAGGCACAAGAGGCGACTAATGCAGTTAAAAATGCAACTGGCTTAAACAAATAAGCTCCTATTTTCAACCAAATGGGTTGTTTTTTCCCTTTTCAAAAGTTTGAAGTTTCTTGTTTTTCTCAAATTAGGGAAGCAACTTATGTTGCTTAGTATTGAGTATTGTTGAGAGTTTTCTTGTTTCTGAATTAAAGAAGAAGCTGTCACGGCTCTCTTTCTTCTTTGTTTCACTCTAATAATATTACTATTGTTTGTTTCTATGTAATCTTTTTTCGTCTAACAACTTTATAGCTCATCAGGTCAATTTTACCAATTCTTTTGAAATCAGATCAGGATATTAATTTAAATACTCATACTAAAATAGGGAAATTAAGAATACATACCAAACTATAAATCAGAATTCAGTTAATTATTGGTTTAGGGCTGCTTCTTGATTAAGTATTTGGAGTTAATTGGGCACTCAATACTGAAGCATGGAGAGTTAAAAAAATGACGCTCCTATTTACGTTAACTGGACAAAAAACTGCTAATTAAATCAAAGTGTGTATATTCTAAAAATTTCTCGATCTTAGTACTATTTTTTTTCTTCTTCTTTTCGATCTTAATAGGTATAGTAATTAGTTGCATTGAATCAAATGTAAACTGGAAAAAACAAAACAGAAGTAAATTTAAAAAAATACGAGAAATTCTTTGTGTTTGATCAATACACTTAAAAATCAGTTTAAGCAGCTATTAGTGTGACCAAATTTTTTAAAAATGCTTCTAACTGTAAACGTTTAATCTACTGCTGAGTAACACTTATTTTCTCCAAAAGTTTGGCCAAATACTTCACTATTTTAAAATAAACACTTTTGACCTCTCAAAAGTTTGGTCAAACAGACTAAACATATGATCACAGTAATTTCTAGAGCACGAAAAATTGAAACAAACACATGACAATCAAAAGGATAAAGTAACAATTAATTTGAGACATATATGCTAATGTATGTTCCTCCATTCCATTTACCCTAGTTGCTCTTGTCCTATATATTCTTCTCAATTAACTTATTAACTTTCAAGGGAATTTGTGATTCTAAGTAGAAAAAAACGATTAGGATCGATGATGTAATCTTTATTTCCTAAAATGATTAATCCAGGGTGTTCTTGAAAAATGTTGGTGAAAATGCGATTAAGAAAATGAATTGTTGAGATATATGGTGAAAAATGTTATTCCATCAAGTAAGCAGTATTTCAAGTGAAAATGTGACTAAAAAAATGAGTTGTTGAGATAATTGGTTTTAAAGTATAGTGGGTTATAAAGGATTTAAAAAAAAAAAAAAAGATGTCAGAAGTGGGATTTGAACCCACGCCCTCTTACGAAGACCAGAACTTGAGTCTGGCGCCTTAGACCACTCGGCCATCCTGACTTATATGACAATTCATTGATTTTATTGATAATAATCAATGAACTAAAACAGAATAAAACAAAATAAATAACGACAGTGAAAAAATGAACAGGAACCAGAAAATAATAATAATAATAATAAGCCAATTACGTAAGATAGTTGAATACTGAAATTTTAGTAGGAGAATCGACTTGAACATATGCTCAAATTCAATGTATCCTACTAGTAAAACTTTAGTTATTGTATGATCAAATTCATGTGATGTTTCAATATAATGTCCATTGTGTCACCCTTACCACCAAAGGCTCACGCCCCATGTGTGTTAATTAATTAATTGAAGTTAACTAAAAGCCAACTTCATGTAAAATTAGTCAATATATAATTAAGTACTATACATAAGTAATTAATATATGTATGAAAGCGGATGAGCGAGCAGCCTTGTTGGAAAGAGTTGAATAGTTACCTCAAACACATTGTTTTTACTATATAAAATTGATCAATGGATCAAACAAAATTCATATAGGAAAACTTTAAAACATTTAGTTTTGAGTTTTCGTAATTATAATAGGAAATAGACAAAAAAAAAAATTGTGGCTCCACCATCCCCAATACCCACACTAGACATTCGTGAATGGTCAATTTTTCACCTCTTTAACATTAAATTCCGATCCCATACATGCTGCTGTGTACTTGTGTTTTGGTTATAAGTTCTTTGAATAGATATCAATTTTACTTATATATACTGCTTCTTGCATCACACAGATTCAACTCATTCGACATTTTTATATGATATATGTTTAATGTTTTTGTCTGTTCATGCTCATAGTCATACCTAGGTAACAATTCTCTATGCACTGCATTTCTTCATGGTGATAGGAGAGAACTATTTAACTTGTTCTATTCCATCTCTCTTTTATTTAATTTCCTTGGGACCTACGTACCCTATGATATTTTTTGTTTCTTTATTATTATTATTATTGTTGTTGTTGTTGTTGTTATTATTGTTTTTTTTTATTATTATTTACAATAGTTTATTAGTTTCTGCTTGTTTTTATTATTTTACCAAATGCCTTTTTCTGTTTAAATTTTATCTATTTTTTCGTTCCGAATAATTTATCTTTTCCAAAGGAAGGGTGCAGTGAAGAATAATACGACTAATTGATGGGTAAAATTACGAAAAAAAATTAGCAAGAAAATAAGTAAACCTCGGATCAAACTGAAGCTCAACTTGGGATGAAACGTATATAATAGTATAAAATATCTACTTCGAAATGTTTTCAAGCAAACCAAAATAATTAGACATAAAATAACACATTTTGTCCTTCAAATTAGTCCGTCTTTAATTTTTACCTTTTATCAATCGGACTTATGCCTAGTATAATATACATTCTTTAAAAATTGAAGTCATGTCCAGATATAATTTATGAAATATTATATGAACATATGCGCCACCAAAAAAAATTATTTAAAAATCTGCACAAAATAGAGGCAAAACTGCAAATGGCCACAATTAGGAGCTTAGCACATTTGACTTCCCACATTGTGATACTCAATTCAGTGGCGGAGTCAGAAATTTCATGAAAGGTGCCCAAAAATTGCATAGGTAAAAAAAGAAAATTAAGGTGCTATAAAATTTTGTAAATCAAATCATGTAACATAAATAATATACCAATTTTTTAAAAATCAAACTATATAATATTTATCTTGAATGTTCATATTTATTTAATAGGAAGTGAACTGAAAAAAGAAAAAAAAATCAGTTTAAAATGAAATCACATTATATTTATAATTAAAGATTTCACCGAGAAGTCGAAAATAAAGAGTAGAATCAAACGAGATTTTTTAAAAGAAATTTTATATAAAACCTTTTTCACTTTTAATAGTTTTATAGAAAAAACGAAATAAGATTTTCTGATTAACTTTAAATTAAATAATTAATTTTAAACTTTATTTAAAAATTTAATGAAAAGAAAAAAATATCAAAAGTCAAATTGATTTAAAATTTAATTGGCTACTAAACTTTTTTTTCCTTAAAATTTAAGTTGTTGGTCTCTAATTTAAGATAGATAATATTAGTTTTGCATTATTGAAAATAAATGTAAAAATAAAATGTAGGTGTGGGGAATGTTGTTAGCTAACAACCAAATTCCAACAAGCTAAGAACGTTTGTTATCTCAAGAGTGTCCAAAAATATCTTATTTAACCATTTAACATATCATTTTATTTATATATACGACATAATTTTTAGACGAAAGGTGTCCAAATAATGTAGCTACGCTCATATTTGTTTCACACTCAAACAATTAATACCCTAGTAATTTGCATCAATTATGTTAGTTAGCTAATCATTTATTGAGACTGGAAATGTGCCTGTATATTAGATTGATCTGCGTGCTTAATCTCTTCAATTACAAACTAGACAATATATTCACAATCCAATATCCATTAACCATTTTTATGTTTCATTGTGCAAATGGAAAAAATAATTATTTCTTTTCAAAGTGAAAAAATGATATTTGAAAATTGATCCGAAATTAAACTCTGATAAAAAATGAAAAAATTTCATTGTCAAATACCCTTTAGTTTATTTCTTGCAATTAGATTGATTCCCTTCAATTTAAAATAATCTCATATGTATGTGGTGGCTAAACCTAGACAGTTCTCTATCATAATGGAAAGTTTAAACAATTAACGTCAAAATGGAAGGTAACCAATAATCCATACGTGTTCCAAGTATAATACTATACACGTATGAAAATCTGCCGCAAAAGATGTTCATGTCAATTTAATAATGGCGCTTTGCTGTATCCACTTGACAAAACTATGGCTCCTCCAATCAACATAACATTAAGAAGCCACGTAGGCATCTTTAATTTCTTCATCACTCACAAGCAATAAGGTAATGCAAAGTGGCAACCCTATTGAAGACAAGAGAATTAAAAGAATGAGCAATGATTAAAGGTTTGTTTTTAGGAAGCACAACAAGGGACTGCCCATTCTCTTTTGGCACAGACTACTCTCTTTCAAATACAATTTTGGTATAAATAGGATTCAGTTTTGATCATCCCCAAACACAAAAAGTAAAAGGAAAGGAACAAAGAGAGAAAAAGATGGCAACCTTTTCATCAAAATCCAATAAAAGATCCATCAGTTTGCCAAGCAGATCACATCCAGCTACAGAGAATATTGAAGAGGAGCTGAACAAGCTCAAAACTTGGGAATTCTCTGCTTCACCAACTGCAAAAGCTGTTTATAATGGTCTAGTTGGTTTTGGGGAGGTGCATAAGTGTATGGGTGATCTTTTAAACTTGCCCTCGACTCTTCAAGCCCTTTCCCAGTGCCAAAATAAGAAATGGGTCGATGAAATCTTGGATAAATCTGTCAGATTTCTTGATATTTGTGGCATAACAAGGGAGCTTGTGTCGCAGTTTAAAGAAAATGTTAAAGATGTTCAGTCTTCACTGAGGAGGAGGAAGGGAGATTTGAGCATCAACAACTACTCCACATTCAGGAAGAAAATGAAAAAAGAAGCCAAAAGTTTGATTACAGCTTTGAAAAGAATGGATCATGAGGAAGTAGTTGATGTAATGGAAATTGACGATCAACTTGTCTCAGCTGTTATCAGAGTCCTAAGAGAAGTTGCTTCAATAGGAATTTCAGTATTCCAAATGGTGTTGAATTTCTTGTCAGCTCCAATATCTAAGCCAATTAGCAAATGGTCTTTGGTTTCAAGATTGGTGAACAAAGGAGATCAAGACAGTGTCAATGAGATAGAAAGTGTTGATGTTGCATTAAGCAGCCTTTCCAAGCCTGGTGCTAATGAAATAGAGAAGATCCAATTTGTGCAGAGCAAATTGGAAAGAGTGGAAGCTAATTTTGAATCCATTGAGAATGGTCTTGACAACATCTTTAGATGCTTGATTAGATCAAGAAGCACACTACTAAATGTTGTCTCTTGCCAATGAAAATACTATACTATTGTCCTGTATTGTATTGCATAAGCATATCCAAATATTTGTAGGATATGCTTGTGAAGTCCATGTAAAGGAACAATTTTGTAATTAAGATACATACAATGAAATTTATTATATAGCTATATCAACTGTGCCTCTTTTTCTCTCTAGTCTATTTTTCTAAACTTCAACCAAACAAAAGTTAAAGGACGAACTTAAATATAAATGTGGTGTTCGAGCCAGCTTTCAGGCTACTAAGTGTTTTGAACATGAGACCTCAGGATTTTCAACCACTTCATTGACCACAAGTTACACCTTGGATGCATTGATGATCATTCGACATGTCAAGTACTATTTCTTTGAGGTAATTAATTGATTCAACCTATAATTGAATATCATGACCATCGGTTGAACTGGATTGTAAGTAAATAGCTGTTAAGCATTAATTATTGAGGATTCTCTCAGTAGAAAAAACGAACCAAGGAAACATCAACGCAACAGGCCACTCGTGCACACCTAACTAAATAAGAAACTCTTATAATTAGATCTGAAATCCTTTAAATGCTGACTTATAAATAAACAATCAATTATAGTAATTATCACAAACATACAAATCCAGCCTTCCATTCGTGCACAATTAAAATAATTTTCTTCATTATTCTTAATCTCAATTATAAGCAGATGATTTATTTATATAATGATATCGGTGCTTGTCTCCTTCTAGTATTGAAGAGTTCCACTCGTCCAGCTAAGACAATCTCAGAAAGCCATGTTCTTACAGACAAAGTAGTAAAAGAAAAATAATATAAAAACCTAACAAATGAAACGAAAGAGAAGTTAATATCTCAAAATATTACTCACTCACTATGCAATCACATATCTAAGTTTTGATAAATAAAAATTACTATTGAATACAAACAGTCTTCACTAACGTTGTTTACAATTTTTATTTTTTTTGAAAAAAAGTCGTACGAGAATCTTCTATAAAAAATCTTCATCTCAATTTAATAGTGGCGACTAGCTATTTCAACCAAGAGTAACATCAACAAGCCACGTATGTGATGAGACATCTTTCATCCACTTTGAAGCAATAAGGTAACGCCAAGTTGCAACCTGTGGAAGACTCATTAAAAAAATCACTAATGACGTAAGTCTTTTTATTTTTTGGGTTAAAGCAAAACAAGCTCACCGAACTCTTAGGAAATGCCCACACCTCGTCACATGGCAATCTCAACGCTATATTAGCGGATTATTCTGTATCTTGTCGCTTTCTATACAGTTTTGGTATAAATAAGATGAGTTTTAAAGGTCTTTCTTCATCCCCAAACAGAAACAGAGGAAAAAGATGGCAACTTTTTCATCAAAATCCAATAAAAGATCCATCAGTTTGCCAAGCAGATCACATCCAGCTACACAGAATATTGAAGAGGAGCTCAACAAGCTCAAAACTTGGGAATTCTCTGCTACACCAACTGCAGAAGCTGTGTACAGTGGTCTAATTGGTTTAAGGGAGGTGCATAAGTGCATGGTTGATCTATTAAATTTGCCCCTCACACTTCAATCCCTTTCTCAGTGTCAAAACAAGAAATGGGTCGATGAAATCTTGGATAAATCTGTGAGATTTCTTGATATTTGTGGCACAACAAGGGAGATCGTATCACAATTTAAGGAAAATGTTAAAGATGTTCAGTCTTCACTGAGGAGGAAAAAGGGAGATTTGAGCATCAACAACTACACCACATTCAGGAGGAAGATGAAGAAAGAAGCCAAAAGTTTGATTACAGCTTTGAAAAGAATGGATCATGAGGAAGTAGTTGATGTAATGGAAGTTGATGATCAATTTGTCTCAGCTGTTATCAGAGTCCTAAGAGAAGTTGCCACAATGGGAATTTCAGTTTTCCAAATGGTGTTGAATTTTTTGTCAGCCTCAAATTCTAAGCCAATTAGCAAATGGTCTTTGGTTTCAAGATTAGTCAACAAGGGTGAAGATCAAGGCAATAATGTAAATGAAATAGAAAGTGTTGATTCTGCATTAAGCAGCCTTTCCAAGTGTGGTCCTAATGAAATGGAGAAGATCCAATTTGTGCAGAGCAAATTGGAAAGAGTGGAAGCTCATTTTGAATGCATTGAGAATGGTCTTGACAACATCTTTAGATGTTTGATCAGATCAAGAAGCACACTATTAAATGTTGTCTCTTGCCAATGAAAATACTACTTATTGTATATCATAAGCATCCGAGTATTGTAGGACATGTTTATGAAAACTTTGTAAAGCAAACTTTTTGTAATTACACATATACGGAATCTTAGTTATACTCACAAACTCTGCCTGTCTTTCTCTTTTCTATCTTCCTAATTTACCATCAACAACAATCTGGCAAGGAACTTAGATATATATACTTTGGTTAAATCCACGAAATGCTTCCTTGAATGAACAAGTTAATTTGACTCATGTTAACTGAAAGACATTTTTGAAGGGTTTGTTTTACTATATCATCTTTATTTTAATTATTTTTAAAGAAATCTAAGTTTAACTAATAATATCGGAAGAAAGAAAAAAGAAATCTCTATTGGTATATGACACTAACATAGTACATATATACGTAAAAAAGGAAAATTAATTTTTAGTATATGAACCACGTAAAATGAAATGATGAAAGTAATAAAGGTACCTCTAAAATGTCATACGCACTTAATCTTAGTTGGTGCAAATAAAGGACATGGCGGAAATGATGATCTCATGAATGATGGTATTATGTTGACTTTTTTTTACTAAAAAAAGAAAAGAAATTAGCTGTATTTAAACGGTCCAAGGAAACATCTATGCAACAAGCCACTCGTGCACATCTAACTAAAATATGCATTATTCGTCTCTATCGTCTTAACCACTGAATCTATTTCTTAATTAGTGAAAAATATAATCACCAGATTCTTCCTTAGTTTAATTAGATCACAAATCCTTGGAATGCTTATAACCTATTACCTATTCTTCTCTACATTTGTTGATTTTTTTCAAAAAAAAATATTCTTCCATAATCTTTTTGAATGATACAAATAAACCATTATCAAAATCCGTCTTTAACAATATCAAATTAAATTATCAGGAAGAAATCAGTGATCTTAGTTAGGAGTAAATCCGTCACAAAATGGGGGAGGATACATTTATAATAACGCGTTAATTGGAATTAAGCAGTTTATAAGTATACTATAAAGAAGAGGATTGTACTCTCCAGGTTAGACAATATATTTATATGGATTGCTAGGTTAATTATCATGGACAAACAAATCCAAATTTCCATTCGTGCACAATTTAAAATTTTGTCTCATTATTCTTTATGATCAGTTGATTAATATAATATATTATAATATAATCATATTGATTGTTGTCTCCTTCTGGTTTCAAAGAATTTCACTCCTCCAGCTAAGACAACTATGTACTTGCAGACAAAATTGTAGAAAAAAATATATTTTTAAAAACTAACACATGAGGTGGTTGAACTGGCGCAATGCCCGGGAGGAAGGGAGCCTAGTATTTACTCGTGGCTTCATCTAGATGATCTTGTCATACCATCTCATAACTAGAACAAGTTAAATAATTAGCAAATTATTGGTTTTTCGTTGCACAAATAATGTGACAGGTCAACTAGGTTAATGGACTGCCTACAGTAAAATCACATATTAATCCGCAACATATTTGGATATCGCCATCAAATCTTTATTAACTCAGTTGGTTAATTATGTCATATTTTGAAAATTACTTATAGAAATTTAGTAATCATATTTTTATGGGTAGTCCTGTTTTCTTGTGAGGGAGGTAACCAACAAGCCATACGTGTAGTAGTATCACCTTTGCCACAGTAGCACTAGAGTTCCCTTATCCCTTCAATATGTAATCTAACTTTATTAAAGTTGTTTCTGAAAAAGATGTTAAATAAGCAATAACAGATCTTAATCTGAATTTAATAATGGAGCTTTGCTGTTACCGATCATTGACAAACTATGGCTCCTCCAATCAAAACAATATGAAGAAGCCACGTATTTGCTGAGACATCTTTTATGATTAACAAGCAATAGGGTAATGCAAAGTGGCACAATAAGCGAATGCCCGTTCTCTTTTGGCACATGCCAGTCTAAAAAACAGAGTACTCTGTTTCTTGTCGCTTTCTATACAATTTTAGTGTAAATAGGATTCAGTTTCAAAGGCATTTGATCATATCGCCAAACTTTAAGTCCCAAGTCCAAAGAAAAAAAAACAGAGAAAAAATGGCAAGTTTTTCATCAAAATCCAATAAAAGATCCATCAGTTTGCCAAGCAGACCACATCCAGTTACTGAGAATATTGAAGAGGAGCTCAACAAGCTTAAAACTTGGGAATTCTCTGCTTCACCAACTGCAGAAGCTGTTTATAATGGTCTAATTGGTTTTGGGGAGGTGCATAAGTGTATGGGTGATCTTCTAAACTTGCCCTCGACTCTTCAAGCCCTTTCCCAGTGCCAAAATAAGAAATGGGTCGATGAAATCTTGGATAAATCTGTGAGATTTCTTGATATTTGTGGCACAACAAGGGACCTTATGTCACAGTTTAAAGAAAATGTTAAAGATGTTCAGTCTTCACTGAGGAGGAAAAAGGGAGATTTGAGCATCAACAACTACACCACATTCAGGAAGAAGATGAAGAAAGAAGCCAAAAGTTTAATTACAGCTTTGAAAAGAATGGACCATGAGGAAGTAGTTGTTGTAATGGAAGTTGATGATCAACTTGTCTCAGCTGTTATCAGAATCCTAAGAGAAGTTACCACAATAGGAATTTCAGTATTCCAAATTGTGTTGAATTTCTTGTCAGCTCCAATTTCTAAGCCAATTAGCAAATGGGCTTTGGTTTCAAGATTGGTGAACAAGGGAGATCAAGACAATGTGAATGAGATAGAACGTGTTGATGCTGCATTAAGCAGCCTTTCCAAGTGTGATCCTAATGAAATGGAGAAGATCCAATTTGTGCAGAGCAAATTGAAAACAGTAGAAGCTCATTTTGAATGCATTGAGAATGGTCTTGACAACATATTTAGATGCTTGATTAGATCAAGAAGCACACTACTAAATGTTGTCTCTTGCCAATGAAAATAGTAGTAGTATTGTATTTGCATTATTGCATAAGCATCCGAACATGCTTATGAAAAACCTTGTGAAGGAACAATTTTTGTAATTACACATATACAACACAAACATACATATATAAATCATAGTTATACTCACAAACTCTGCCTCTCCTTTTTTCTTCTCTCTCTTTTCTATTTTTATCAAACAAAAATCTGGCAATGTACTTAGATATTTACTTTGGTTATATCTTTGATGAACCAATTAGTTAATTTTTTGTTGTTCCAAGGCACTGAAGAGTGTACCTAGATGGTTTTTTTTTTTCATTTACCAAATCAAACCAAATATGTCTACTTTTTTTTAATCTATAAAGCAAATCAAATCAATAAGAATATGTTTTTTCAAACCAACGAATTCAGCCTTTGCTTCCACTATCTCTAAAACGCTTTATGGGGTATAGAGATGGCAATTGGGGCAAACTCTTAATGTGGCGGAGCTGGGCTAAACATATTTTTTGAGAAAAAATCAAGGTCCGGACAGGTGAAAAAGAAAAGTGACCCGCTTTTATCCTAGACAATAATATATTCATCACATCTTCCACACAATCAAATATACAATCACGTTGAAATAGATATCCTAACTATCCATTGGGATATTAATCTGTATAGACGAAGAAACCCACAATTATTGTGAAAGAAAATTAACTACTATATGATAAATGTTTGTACATTTTGATTTAGAAATCTGCAATAAAAATACATCACCAATAAAATAATTACAAACTATTGTAATTGATTAAGAAAAATACATAGAGAACTTTCACATATATAAGAGAGATTTATTACAAAAAAAATAATATAATTAAACACAACTTCAATTTTTACATTTTCACATAAAAATTATTTTTAAATTTTTTTATCCTCATGACCAAACGTCTACTTAATGTTATTCAGCATTTTCACTGCATGTGCCCAAGAGAGTTGTTTACTAGTCTTGAAAAGGTGAAAAAGTGATTTTTATGATAGAACCAATAATTATAAGCATTAATTTGGAGATTCTCTTGGTAGAAAACATGGAGGAAATAAGTATCAACACAACGTGCACACTAAACTAAATTATATTCGTCATTATCATCTCATCTCCTTTTTTGATTTGTGAAATCTCAAGATTCGTTTCCCTCTTTATTGGCTTTTTGTTTTAAGGGGTATTTATCCATAATCTTTTTGCATAATACAAATAAACCATTAATCAATCTTTCTTTTAACACTAATTATACCGACCTTTAGCATTGTATATCCTCCACTAGTAACAATAATTAGGGGGAAATTAAATTAAAAGTGTTTGGTGCAAATAATCATCAACTTAGCATTAATTAAAACGTGTTGTATAAGGGTCTACCTCACTTTAGTATGGAAGGGAACATTAGAAGAACAAGCCACTCGTGCACAGCTATTTATTAATCATATCACCTTCTTTCATTATACGCCTTGATTTGCACCACATTTATTTGCACTTTAGCCATTTATTATTGAACACGAAGTTCTTGCGTCAACGTGTATTCATTCGTGTGCCAAATCGAATACCGCGTTGGAGCCACATGGTAGACATATTATTAATTGTCATCCGGTAGCAATGGCACAACTCTTGGCAGCCAGGACTCTGTTAGCCAAATGCAGGGATTCTCAAGGAATCCGAGGTTTGAGTAGCTGGACAGGAGCTTAGCGGAGAAGCTCGAGTTATTCAGCTATGGTGGATGGAAAGATAGAAGATGAAGAATAGAATTCCATCGGAAAGTGTACTTGTATATTCAATTGATGATTCAATCTGTAATGATACAATGCCTTATATAGAAATGAAAAAGAATCTTATCTTGCTAACTGCTTCTAACTAATCCAACAGCATAACTAACTACTCATAAGGCAAAACTAACTACTGATTCATTTATTGTGTAACAGACTCAGGAGGGAGCTGATCTGTAAGTGAAGTCCCGTATGAAGGCAAAGTTACACAATTCTTTTAAAAGGACAATTGATTAGAGTTTTTGTTTGCTAAATGTATATCACATCACTACATTACAATCACATGCTCAGAGTAGTAGACCACCTTTTTGTGCTTATATAAATGTCCTTTGGTTGATGCTCATTGTTCACCAAATTTTGTTTCTCTTTTCACAAAGAAACTAAAAGTAAAACATAAAAAATCATGGCTGCTCTTGCTTGTTCAAAAACCAAGCCTTTTTGATCGATCAGTTTGCCCAACAGATCACACCCCACAACTCAGAGGTGCTGAATAAGCTTAATGGATTGGAGACATCAGTTGCACCAACATCGGAGACAATTTGTAATAATTTGCTTGGGTTGGAGGAGTTACAGAAGTGCACGGATGATCTTCTTAAACTGCCTCAAACCTTTCGGATCATATCCCAATGCCAACATGTTACATGGTTTGAGGAGTTATTGGGAAACTCGGTTAGGATTCTTGATGTTTGTGGCACTATAAGGGAACTCGTCTCTCAGTATAAGGAAAATGTAAGAGCTCTTCAATCTTCACTCAGAAGACGAAAAGGTGATTCATCAAGTGCAGAAGCTGGAATTGCAAGATTCACCAGTTTCAGCAAGAAAATGAAGAAGGACGCCAAAAGATTAGTCTTGTCCTTGAAGCAGTTAGTGGATTGTGAGACTCTCACCGCAATAATATTCCTGGAAGCAGATCAGGAGACAATAGCTGTGATTAGAGCACTAAGGGAAGCCAATGCAGTTTGCATTTTGATTTTCCAAATGCTCTTGTCCTTGTTGTCTGTGCCACTTTTGAAGCCGAAGCAGCCAAAATGGTCATTGGTTTCAAAACTGATACACAATGGAAGAATAGAACTTGAAGGCCTAGAAAACAGTACGAACATGGAAACAAAAGTGGAGACTTTTGAGGCTCAACTTGACAGCATTGAGAAGAGATTAGAAGGAGCCTGATTAGATCGAGAAGCTCGCTCCTGAATGTTTTCTCCAGCTAATCTGGAAGTTCCTACACCATTAATGATAGAATAGTTCACCACATTTTGTAAATGGATAATTTTGTACTTATGCTAGAAATATATATTACACGAATTGAAAGACTATACTCAAATTTTTGTTTCTTTCTCTCTATCTGACTCCCTTCTCCCCTTACCTAGCTAAGAAACATCAATATGTAAGAAAAAATCAGTTGCAATATGCATCTAG
Organism: Solanum piurae; assembly: GCA_029582685.1. Taxonomy (NCBI): domain Eukaryota; kingdom Viridiplantae; phylum Streptophyta; class Magnoliopsida; order Solanales; family Solanaceae; genus Solanum; species Solanum piurae. Next base: position 19,467 of record JAJOOO010004602.1, on the reverse strand, counting down.
ATAAGTTATGTTCCTAATAAATGCATCTAGATAAGTTTTATAAAGAATTTCGTCCTGCAGCTGAGAGACCCTAACTGTGCATGCAAAACTATATTCAGATGTAAAAATAGTGAGACACAAATAATTCCAAGCTTGTACTAAATGGATAAAGTGCATTTATTAGGAACATAACTTATCTAGAAAAGTCCTTACCTGCATCTCATGGCATTGCTTCTCCACAGAAGTCTTCAGCGTCTTGAAGTCAACATCGTTCTCTCCACTCCTTTGTTCAAGTTCTGCTGGTACCACGGTCACCTGGCGCTTTGGGCTGCTGTAAGCTTCTACCATCTTTTCTCTAATATCAGCCTCTAAGCGCTTCAAAAAATAGATGAATGGAGAATCAAATAATGATGTAAGCATAGGATGCTCATTCTTCTGATAAGATGATTCATTTCCGCCATCTTCAATCTCAACCATACTAGCGGCAGTATATCTTGGCAATGGTTTACGTGGCAAAAATGGCTTAGCAGATGTGAAAAGAGAGTTCTCTGCATTTCATCAAACTTTAAGAAGTACAATGTAAGCCCAACTTTTTGGCTTATGGCATTAACTATGCTATAGGTATCCTTTCCACTAGCATTGCTTTTGTTGTACTGCAGCCAATCCCCTTACACTAACCTGGTCCAATTTATTAATCAATTAGTTTTCCTTTTGCAAATCAAATATGGCAAACAACCACACATACGTGTATAAATTAAATATCCACAACAATATTTTAGATCTTCTAATTTGTATTTTGTATTATCAATGGACATCCACGCTGTTACCTCCACCAAGTGATGCGGCAATGCTTAGTAGTTAGGGAGATGACTAATTATTAGAGCTTCTCACTTCTGTTTGTCAAATGCAGAGTAATTTACCAAATTACAAGGGATACCCACATGACCACATTTTTTCTTCTTGAAGGCCTACTTGCTTGTATGAATGAACTATTGATTTCTCTTTAAAATGCCTAAATCCGCCTTTGCTAATTAGTAAAGTTTGGTGTAAACACCAGGCGGATTTCTTGGCCATAAAGCGTTTTACATCATGTCAGCTTTTAAAATTAAACCAACAAAAAAACTAAAAAGTAAAGGAAACAAAAAAAATGGAAAAACGTCAACCATATGTATCCCTATTGAATAAAAATATTTGTCCTTTCTGAGTTTCTTCTCAAAAAAAATTTGGAAACATTACACATAGTCAAGAAGTTCATACAGAAATTCTCCTAAGGCCCTTGTCAAACAATTTATTTTTTTAAAAAAAAAACTTCCATACGTGCACAGTTCCATAATAAAATAAACTTCGCCACCTATTACTACATGACAAAAACTTAACTAAACAAATAAGGTGAGCAGGCTTCTTGAAGTTGTTGCATTTTCATTCAAATAAAATGTTAGTGTCACGGTATTGGCACCATTTCTGGAGACAAAAAGGATCAAATCTTTTAAACACCCACATGATTATTAGATGCCTCACGTTCAGTAGAACCTTTTGTTGGCCAAATGTATAGCAGGTTTACAAGTTCCAAAAAGATCCAGCAGTGCAACACATGCTGATTTAATTAGGCAATTGCTCATCTTACCTCTTTATGGTGTTCTGACTATAAATACCAACTCTGATACTTCTATTCCGTCACCAGTTTGAGATACCCCTCATTAGAGAAAAAAAACAACAACAATAAGAAATGGATTCTCTTTCTTCAAAACCCAATCACGTTCGATCAATCAGTTTGCCCGGGAGATCACACCCTACCACCCAGAGAGTTGAAGAGGAACTCAACAAGCTCAAATCATTGGAAGTATCAGCTGCACCAGCAGCTGTGAGCAATGGTCTAATCGGTTTGGAGAAATTGTACAAGTGCATAGATGATCTTCTCAACTTGCCTCAAATACTTCAAGCCCTCTCACAGAATCTAAATGCAAAATGGCTTGACGATTTATTGGATAAATCAGTGAGGCTTCTTGATCTTTGTGGCACAATAAGGGAACTCGTCTCACAATGTAAAGAAAATGTAAGAGATTTACAATCATCTCTTAGAAGGAGAAAAGGAGATTCAACTACAGATGACAGCGTTGAAAGATTTACCTCTTTCTGCAAGAAGATCAAGAGGGACGCCAAAAGAGCTGTCTCGACTTTGAAACAAATGGATCAAGAGACTGCAGTATTGGTCTTGCTAGATGCAGATCAAGATACAGTAGCTGTGATTAGAGCACTAAAAGAAGCTAATGCAGTGTGCCTTTCAACTTTCCAAATGCTATTATCCTTCTTGTGTGTGCCCCTTTTGAAGCCTAAGCCATCAAAATGGTCTTTGCTTTCAAGATTGGTACAAAAAGAAAGAATAGCATCTGAATACCACGAAGAAAACATGAGCTTGGAAACTTTCGAGGCTTACCTTGACAGCTTTGAAGATGGATTGGAAGCAACATTTAGGTGTCTCATTAGGTCTAGAAGCTCGCTCCTCAATATTTCCTCCTCCTAATCTGTCAGTTGTTATTCCAAACACTGTAAATTGTATATAAACAGTTTTGTAGTTATGCTAGAAATACACAAATCTCAAGTGAATGAGTATACACCAATTTAATATATATATCTCTCTCTGTGTGTAACTTTCATCAATAGCCCAAAATATTCGTCGAAATGGCTCTCTTAAAACTGGGGGGCTTGAAATAGATAAAACTCATAGCCCGTCAAGTTACACACTTATGCCACATAATTGGTTTTGTTAATCAAACCAAGGAAGCCTCTCGTGTAAAGTCAGATGACGTAAATAATTGACCTGAAAAGTGATATTAATTCATAACATGAATTGCAGAAGAATGAGGTCTGTGTGGAGGAAGCTTCACAATAAGTGCTTGCTACACAGGCTTCTGGAGTTCTGCTAACGGTTCCTCTGCACAGTGACCCTAGGGTGTTAATAAAACTACACCAGCCTCCCCAAGACGCTCTTGATATAAAAGAAACCTCCTGCTATAAAGGAAGACCAAAACCTGGGTCCCTTGATCAGCCTCATTGAACCTGAACTCATCAGTAAGATACACATCATAAATAAATTAGACAATATAGTTCATGATCTGCTTATCTTTAGTTAAAAGTCCAACTAACTGTGACATGACCACCTTAACTTGACCGTGTTGATTCAGTATCTGTTTGAATTCCTTCTCAAGTTCATTAAAAGATGTAGATCTAGTCAAGAAGCTAATCCTATATCATTAAATTTCATCAAGCTCCCCAGCCAATTAAACAAAAATAAAATCAAGATTCAAACTAGGATTTGGCATGAAATCACAGACAAAGCAGCCAATAGAGTGTTCTTTTGAACAAATCAATGGAGCAATTACCCATGCCACTTTACTTGAAACAATTTCTGGCAATAAATTACTCATTGGCCGTGGTGCAATTTAGTAATCAACTAGTTTTCCTTTTCGAAATAAAATATGGCAAACAACCACACATACGTGTATAAATTAAATATACACTACACGTCCATTTGAATATTGGCAAAAAATATCTTTTCAGATCTTCTAATCTGTATTTTGTGTAAATTAATGGACATCAGCTCCTCCAAATGAGACAGCCTCAGTGGACCCACGTTGTTAGCATCTAGATTGCACCACCAAGTGATGCGACAATGCTTAGTAGTTAGGGAAGGGGCAACCTGTAATTGAACCCCATATGAAGGCAAAGCCACATAATTTATTCATTTAGATGACTAATTATTAGAGCTTTTGTTTGCCAAATGCATAGCAATTTACCAAATTCCAAGGGATGCCCACATGACCACATTTTCTCTTCTTGAATACCTCTTTGTTTATATAAATGACCTTTCTTGGTACTTATTGTTCATCACAAAGTTCAGCTTTTCTCACAACATAGAAACACTAAAAACCATGGCTACTACTTCTTGCCATATTAGGTCGATCAGTTTACCCACTAGACCACACAATCAGAGAGTGGAAGAGATTCTCAACAAGCTCAAGACGCTGGAAGTATCTACTGCATCAACAGCAGAGACTATTTGCAGTCGTCTACTTGTTTTGGAAGACCTACACAAAGGTGTTGATGATCTTCTTAACTTGACTCACCTCTCCCAACATGGAAAATGGTTTGAAGATTTATCGGAACAATCCATGAGAATTCTTGATGTGTGTGACACGATAAGGGAATTAGTGTCACAATGTAAGGAACACATAAGAGATGTAGCATCATCTGTCAGAAGGAGAAAGCAAGATTCAAACACAGAATCCAACATAGTCAGATTCGCCTCCTTCAGAAAAAAGATGAAGAAGGATGCTAAAAGATTAGTCTTGTCCTTAAAGCAAATGAATGAGGAGACTGAAGGATCAGTGTTCCTAGATGCAGAGCCGGAAATAGCATTTTTTATTAGAGCAATGAGAAAAGCCAGTGCATCATGCATTCTGATTTTTCAAATGCTCTTGTCTTTCTTGTGTGTGCCACTCTTAAAGCCTAAATCATCTAAATGGTCGCTGGCTTCAAGATTGGTGTATAAGGGAAGAGTATCATGTGAAGTCCAAGAACCAAACGTGAACATGGAAACCAGGCTGGAAACTTTTGAGTCTCATCTTGATAGTATTGAGAATGGATTGGAAAGAGTATATAGATGTCTGATTAGATCAAGGAGTTCCCTACTAAATACAGTTTCCTTCTAAACTGTATAGTTGACCAATTTTGTATATACAATTTTGTAGTTATGATAGAAAAGAACAATATACAAGTGAAAGATTATACGGAAAATCTAATCTGTCTCTCTCTTTTTTCATGATTTTGTTCCCCTCTGTGTGCAATTAACAGATATCTAAATTTATAATAGAATGATACTACTCTCGCATATCACAAGTTTCTAAGGCTGTTCCAACAACAGGATAAGCTTCTGAGTCTCCAATTTTTGTTGTCATTTTCTATAAAGATATAGCCATGAGAACCTAAAAATTATTCAAAGATTAATGAGTAATTTAACCTATTTTGGGACCTAAATGAAATAGAAATTGATAAATTCTTCAAAGGACACGTCATATTAATTAGGTTTGCAAGTATAGTTTTCATTGTGTTTGATCATCAGCTTCATCTGAGATTATTTCATTTTCAGAGAACCTTTAGTGTTTCTCCACATGCTAAATCCCTTGATGGATGAACAAGTGAAAACTAAAATTATCATACTGCAATTTCACTTTATTGTATAGATAATCTTCTCCAAAGTTGCATAGAGTAAAAAAATGAAGGCATGAAGCTTCATAAAATATAATTGAAGGCATGAAGACAGCTCAATGTTCACAGGTATTAGAACTCACCTACAATGACAGAAACTGATTTAAGGGTAATATCTGGACAAAAATGCACTCGTGTACAAATGAATATGAAATATTTCTTTGCTATTCGCTTTACCCACCATATCTTAACACATCCTAACCAATTAGATAATACAGCTCACAATCTGCTTTTCTTTGGTTCATATATCCAACTACTTGTGGTCTGTGGAAACCTCCATTAGTAGAACCAAGTAAATTTTGTCCTTTCTGAATTTGACCTCAAAATTATAAGAAGTATTACACCTTGTCAAGAAGCTTGTACAGATATGCTCCTAGCACCTTGTCAAACAAATTCAAATAACAACCTTCCATACGTGTATAATTCCATAAAATAAACTTCACTCGTGCAATATGAATTTTATATTTGATCTACTAGCCCCTTTTAAAGTCTTTGACACCTTAAAATATTCCCACTATTCTTTAATAATTTATATCTCAGTTATCTAAGCATTTGTTGTTCTAGTAGTTGACAGATTTAAGCTTTTATGGAGGGGGCAAGCTTAGGTGGCCACCTGTTACAGACAGAAACTAACTAAACAACTGAACAAGTACAACAGGCTCCTTGAAGCTAATGCATCTTCAATCACATAATACCAATAAAAAAAACATGTGTCATAGTATTGGCACCATTTCTGGAGACAGAAAAAGGGAATCTATTCAATACCCACATGATAATGAGATGCCTCACGTTCATCCCATAACTACGAGGGCTAATAAAAGTAATCAGCAGAGCCTTTGTTGGCCAAATGTGTAGCAGGTTTACGAGTTCCAAAAAGATCCAGCAATTCAATCACATGCTGATTTAATTAGGTTACTGCTCAATTTGTCTCCTCCTATGGCTGTCTGCCTATAAATACCAACTCTGAAGCTTCAATTCAATCACCAGTTTGAGAAATCCCCTCATCAGAAAAAAAAACCATAAGAAATGGCTGCTCTTTCTTCAAAACCCAACCACGTTCGATCAATCAGTTTCCCTGGGAGATCACACCCAACCATCCAGAGAGTAGAAGAGGAGCTCAACAAGCTCAAATCATTAGAAGCATCTGCTGCACCAAAAGCAGACACTCTGTACAATGGTCTACTCGTATTGGAGAAATTATACAAGAGCATAGATGATCTTCTCAATTTGCCCACCCTTCAAACCCTATCCCAAAGTCTAGATGCTAAATGGGTTGAGGATTTATTGGACAAATCAGTGAGGCTTCTTGATGTTTGTGGCACTACAAGGGAACTTGTCTCACAATATAAAGAAAAAGTAAGAGATCTTCAATCATCTCTCAGAAGGAGAAAAGGAGATTCAACTACAGATGACAACGTTGAAAGATTTACCTCTTTCAGCAAGAAGATCAAGAGGGATGTCAAAACGTCTGTCTTGACTCTGAAACAAATGGATCAAGAGACTACAGTACCAGTTTTTCTAGATGCAGAACAAGATACAATAGCTGCGATTAGAGCACTTAGAGAAGCTAATGCAGTATGCATTTCAATTTTCCAAATGCTCTTGTCCTTCCTCTGTATGCCACTTTTGAAGCCTAAGCAATCAAAATGGTCATTGCTTTCAAGATTGGTACACAAAGAGAGAATAGCACCTGAAGTCCAAGAAGATAACAAGAGCTTAGAAACCAGGCTGGAAACCTTTGAGGCTTACCTTGACAGCTTTGAAAATGCACTGGAAGCTGTATTTAGGTGCTTGATTAGATCTAGAAGCTCGCTCCTCAATGTTCTTTCCTGCTAATTTGGAAGTTGTTATTCCATACTCTGTAAATTGTATATGAACAGTTTTGTAGTTATGTTAGAAATACATAAACTTCAAGTGAAAGATTATACACCACTTATTGCATCTCTCTCTCAGATCAAAATTTAAAAGGCTATGCCCGTGAATTTCACCACAAAGAAAGCACTTAGCAGTCTCTCTATGTACCTGATGGCAGGTTAAGCTTGGGTAGCTCATATCCATTGAAATGGTCCACTTAAAACTAGAGGGGAAACTGATAAAATGCATAGCACATTCATTACATACTTACTTTACATAATTGGCTCCAAAAATCAAACTAATTAAAGGTCATAATGAGGATGAAGAATTTCTTCATTATTCTACTTATATTATCCACCATATTTTTATGCATCACTAAGAAGTTAGAAATATAGCTTATGAGCTGCATAATCTTAGTTCATAGTCCAGCTAGATATGGTGACCACTGTAACTATGACAATCTTAATTTATCATATGTCTTCTGCGATAATTGGAAGCACTAGATCTAATCAGGAGGCTTAATCAATCAAGTCCTTTTTTTTCTAGCTCCTTAGCCAAATTCAAGAAAAGAAAAGAAAATCAAGATCCAGCAAAAAAATCTGGCACAGAGATCAGCGGGGCAAAACAGACAACATAACGTTCTTTCGAACAATTAAATGGAAAAAATAACACTGCTACTTCGTTCGACTCCATATCAGTTTAATCTGACAGACTACTGTGGCCTTGCTCAGCAAGCTTAATTGTGTTGCTCCCAAAAAGTCCACTAGCAGTCCCTGAAGACGACCTGTATGCTCCCCAAATAAAGATTTAAAGGGAACTTGACTAACTAAAATGTGGCTACCACTCTTTTGAGGCTCAGCTTGACAACTTCAAATGTAATTTGGAAGGAACAAAGATGCCTGATTACATCACAGAGTTCTCTCCTAAAAATCTTCTCATGCTAATTGCGAAACTTTTATTGCACATGTGTAGTTGGCTAGTTAGTTTTCACATATATAACGTTCATGGGAAGCTTAACAGCCTTCCCTTTGACCTGTTGGTCGTGCCTCACGGTGCCCCGTGGCTAGCTATTAAGTGCATAGTGCCATGGACAGGCATGCTAGATTTTGCAGAGCCAACTTACAAGTGTGTCTGTGCCTATGTCAGAGATCTTCAATCCTCTGTCAGAAGGAAAAAAGGAGACTCAAGTACAGAGCCAGCTTCACCAGAGGAGCCCAAAAGTTATTCCTGGTCTTAACTCTTAAAATAAATGGATGAAGAGATTGGTGAATCAGAATTCCAAGATTCAGATTTGGACACTACCTATGTGATTAGTTACTAAGAAGAGCCAATTTAGTGTGCATTTTAATTTCGCAAAAGAATAGCATATGAAAGTCATGCAGACAACATTAACTTTGAAACTTGGCTGGAATCCTTCGACCATCACCCCCTGAGTGCTTTGAAGGACCATTTAGGTGCCTGATTAGATCAAGGGGCTGTCTCCTGAATATATTCTCTCCATCTAGTTCATTCTGCATTCTTATGTGTTCCTTTCCCTGCATACTTAAAAAATAAGATATCTCAGAGAGAATGTGAAACTCATGGTTTTAACTCATAAAAGTTCTGTAAAAAATATAAATTTCCCTCTCTTTGCCCTGGAGGGTGAGTTGTAGAGGAGAACAATTATTCAGTCAATAATTTGATAAACATTAAACAAGCACAGCAAATCCAGCCATACATGCATGCACAAAATTAAATATTTGAATTTCCAATACACTCATGTATCCATTATTGATTTAATTAAAAATTGCTAAGCCACCTACTGCTGAACTAATTAAAAGGATAGAAATCATAGCCATATCTTGGAAATCTTTGAGAAGAACTTCTTAGCTGTAATCTTCCAAATGGAGCCAAAGAAAATAAAAGGATATGATTGCACTGGCATGTATTAATTAGCTCTGCCTATATGATTTTTTATCTTTAAATTTTTCATACCGTAAGTTCTTAGTTTTGTTTCTAATTTAGGTAATAATTCCAATTTTATTGTTTAGTTCTTCACTAAAATCGCAGAATACAAAAAATTAAAGCATGAAAAATAGGAAAGAAGATCACTCCTGCAATCTGATGATGTATTCCTTTATTATTTCACCTTGCCCACCATATAATAAAACACTTTAAACAATTAGATTATACAGCTCATATGTGCTCTTCTACAGTTGATAAATAAGCTACTCATGGAAACCACCCATTATTTTAATCAAGTACATTAGGCCTTTCTAAATTTCTCGGAATTATTAGGAACATTACATCTAGTTGAGAAGCTTATAGAGATATGATTCCAACCCCTTGCCAAGCAAATCCAAAAGAATACTTCCATACATGTACATGTTCCATAAAATAAACTTCAGTCGTGCATTATGAATTTTATATTTAATTTGCTAGCCCCTTTGAAAGTCTTGACACCTTAAAATAATCCCATTACTATGTAATTATTTATATCTCAATCATCTAATTATTTTGTGTTATAGTAGTTGATGGATTTAAGCTTTTATGGAGGAGACAACCTTACCTGGCTACGTATTACATGACAAACACTAACTAAACAACTGAAGAAATAAAGCAATCCAGCCGTGCAATCACATGCTTATTTAATTAGGCCACTGTTAATCTCATCTCTCTTACTATGGATGTCTACCTATAAATACCAACACTCGAGCTTCAATGCCAACACAAGTTTTAAAACTCCCCTCATCAGAGAGAAAATCATAAGAAATGGCTGCTCTTTCTTCAAAACCTAATCACATTCGATCAGTCAGTTTTCCTGGCAGATCACACCCAACCACCCAGAGAGTTGAAGAGGAGCTAAACAAGCTCAAATCTTTGGAAGTATCAGTTGCACCAGCAGCTGTGAGCAATGGTCTACTTGGTTTGGAGAAATTATACAAGTGCATTGATGATCTTTTCAATATACCTCAAACCCTTCAAGCCCTCTCCCAGAATCTACACGCAAAATGGCTTGACGATTTATTGGATAAATCAGTGAGGCTTCTTGACCTTTGTGGCACAATAAGGGAACTTGTCTCACAATGTAAAGAAAATGTAAGAGATCTTCAATCCTCCCTCAGAAGGAGAAAAGGAGATTCAACTACAGATGACAGCGTTGAAAGATTTACCTCTTTCATCAAGAAGATCAAGAGGGATGCCAGAAGATTAGTCTCCACTTTGAAGCAAATGGATCAAGTGACTGCAGTATCGGTCTTGCTAGATGCAGATCAAGATGCATTACCTGCGATTAGAGCAATAAAAGAAGCTAATGCAGCATGTCTTTCAACTTTCCAAATGCTTTTGTCCTTCTTGTGTGTGCCACTTTTGAAGCCTAAGCTATCTAAATGGTCACTGCTTTCAAGATTGGTAAACAAAGAAAGAATAGTTCCACTAGTCCTAGAAGAAAACATGAGCTTAGATGCCAAGCTTGAAAACTTTGAGGCTTATCTTGTCAGCTTCGAAGATGGATTGGAAGCAACATTTAGATGCTTGATTAGATCTAGAAGCTCACTACTGAATGTTTTCTCCTGCTAATGTGGCAGTTGATATTCCATATACTGTAAATTGTATATACACAGTTTTGTAGTTATATAGAAATATACAATCTTCAGGTGATTGAGTATACATCAATTTCGTGTCTTTTTCTCTATCTATATCTATATAGTATATATGGAGTGTGCAAGAATACTGCCATAAACTGTGTTAGTAGAACTATAATTCAAATACCTGAATAAGAGTCCAATTTAACATGCGTAGAGTTTTAGCGTATAGAAAGAGTTTCCGTAGTATTTGTCGAAATCTGATGTCAGGTTAAGTTTTATCCCCAAAATAGTTTTAAGTTGTAGTGCACAAACTAATTCAAGTCTCACAACAAAAGCACTGCCAGGATGATACTAGATATGTTGATGGAACTGAAAGAAAATACTCCCTCCCTTTCAATTTGTTTGCCTGGGCACTGAGTTTAAGAAAGTAATGCCCAAGACTATATAGGGATACAACAGTTTGTTCTCTCAACCAACGTGGAACACTTAACAATCCCTCACAAGCTCATGGCTGGACAGCTAACACACACAGGGGTCCAACGTTGTTAACAGATCGAGCTGGACATCTAACATGACATGAGCCGCCAATATTGGAAAACGTAACAATGGGGATAAGGTCTTGTGTCTGATACTATGTTAAGAAAATGGACCTCAACCTGGAAAGCTAACTCGTGAGATAAGGATAGCCAAAGACCATATAAGTAGACAACAAGCTCAATCGCTGAACCAATGTGGGGAACTTAATGACCATACTACATATATGAGACTTTATTTTGATGTTCATAAGACGCATTCCTATAAATGAAGCATCTAGAATATGCAACGTCCGAACAGAAAAAAAATCAAATTAATAGAAACATAAATTATTGTGACAACATGTTTCACAAAATAAATACAGCATAGGAAGAAGAAGTCCAACTAACCTTCTAGGAAGAAGTTTCACAGAAAGTTAGTCTTCTTTAAAATCCTTTTGTTTGTCTACATTATTTAGAAAGAATATAAGCTTCCAGCTGCAATAGAACCCTATATGTTCAATGAAACGTCAAAAACAATAACCATGAAAAGTTCACAAGAGTGATCTTGAAAAGAAAATGAATGTCATACATATACACAGAATTTCTATCCTACGGCCAGTGGCCTAGACCCCAAAAGGGAATTTTATCAACTTCCTCAAAGCATCATAAACTAAGTCCAATATTAGCATACTGCATCAGTAACAAGAAAAGAAAGATGAACATGCACGAAGTTGTACCAAAAACTGCAAAAATTAGTAAAGGGAACTTAAGGTTCGAAGATACCCATTATATAGGTGATAGATTCATATCACAAAGCCGAACAAAAATTACATTTTAAAGTCTACCGGAGCAAAAATTATACTAACCTTTTGAAGTTTACTGGCAAACAAAAGACATAATTTCAATCATTGTTTTGCACAGAAACGATCCCCAAGTCAAATGAATCAGTTTTTATTTTGATACCAACTAATACGACTAATACATAGACAAGGCAAGTAGTGCATGGACTAATTTATGTCCATCCCAAAAACTTAAAACCCATTTTTGGGGACTAAATAAACCCTAGCCTTAACAACTGATCCATTTCCAAGCTTAAACCCGGGACTAACTGGAAACCCGACAACTAGACCCATACCCATTCTCCCTCCTATCCCCATGGAAATGGAATACTTCACCACACTATCCATGTACTTCGGGTGAAACTCGGATCCATTGCTTGCCTCAAAATGACTTGGCGGAGGATCCAAAGAAAAGGCCAGCAAATGCAGCAGCCAAACGGCCTTTGCTAGCCCAAGAAACTCCCCGTAAAACTGACTCCTCGGATGGTTCCCAGCCAGTACCTGACGCCTCTGCTCCAAATCACCAAACAGAGACTCCTCCATTTTGGGGTGTACAATGGCCAAATACTTCTTGAAACAGAAGTTCCCAAAACTGCAAGTTGGGAGAATCCCAAGAAGTTCCATTGGGTCCATTGCTTTCATGTCCCTGTACTGTGTAAAACACTCGCGGCGGTGCTGGTCTGGGTGGAGCAGTGATGACAAGCTTCCGTCCATGTAGAATGTCTCGTGATCGAATCCTTGGAACATTTTGCGGTTCACATAAGATTCCAGTGCGTATTTTGCGTGGTTGGCTCCGACAATTGAATCCGCCGTTGGTGTGGTGGAGTTAGATGAAGCAGCTTCAATGGATCTCACTGCCGCCGCAATGTCCCAGTGAGCAGAGCGCATCAAAGAGAGGAGCAAACTCGTGAAGGATTTTGAGGCTTCTTTTACTGAGCTAACTGTAGATTCGAACAGGTCAGGTGCCGGCGACATATTAACTGGAGCTTGACTGCTGCAGTTAACTCTTCGTTTTGACTTGCTTTTCTTTCCACTATTGCTGCTAAGCAACGTCGCCGTTTTTAGCTTCTCCTTCAAATCATCGATCTCAATGTCCTTTGCCTTCACTTCTTGCTTCAGCTCTTCCACGGCTGACTCATACGGCGCCACCACTTCTCTCAGCGTCGCCGCCCCGACTCTCCAGTCCCCTCTTTCACTTCCACCGCCGACATTCCGCCGGAATCTTTCCCTCAACACTCCAAGCCTCCGCAGTTCAGATATCACAGCCACGTCAGCCACGCGCATTTTATCCTGATCCCATGGACAATGCGCCTCCTGTAGACTAACGTAAGCCTTCTTCATTGCCGACACTGCATCGAACACTTCCCCTAAAAGCATTTCCATTTCAAGTACTTTCTCAGTTCCTATCTCCTCATTTTTTACCTCAAAATTCTGGAATTTTTCCAGAGTTTCCACATAAGGTGGGTGTTCTTCTTCTTCTTCGTCGTCGTCTTCGGTAGTGTACTTGTCATCTTCAGAATCGTCGGCGTCACGAGCACCGGAGATGTGGCCGTTGGAGGAAAGTGGATGGAGCAAGCAAGAAGCAGTGACACGTTGGATCAGATCCGAGAAATTGGAAACCTTGTTGGCCATTTTCTAACGCAGTAGCAGCAATTTTGGGATCAAGAGTGAAAGAGATTAACAAGTCAAGGCCACAAGTTTAGTTATTTACTTTTGGAATATTGGTCAGAAAAATATATCAATTTTGATCGAATTTGTTGTTGCGATACTAAACTTTCATAAGGTTCTATTACTTTCTTAGACTATCATAATGATCTATTACCTTCTTAGACTATTTAATACCGTATTTTAAATATATATATCTAAAAAATAATGTAAAATTATAAATAGTCTGGGACGGTATTAAAATCTAACCAAAATTGTGATATTTTTTAGATTTTTATCCCTTTACTTTTAGTACCGATTTATTTTACAATTAATTGTCTCTCCAGTTCTTATCTTTCATAGAAAATAGTCAAAATGTCCTTTTTAATGTTGGTGATTTTTCTGTCCTCATCTATCTATCGGCTCAAAACTACTTCTAACGTTATCTTTTATTTCCAATTCGAACATATTTTAAATATGTCACTCCACTAATCGTAAAAGTCAGGTAAGGGTGTATTATAACTCTTTTAATTGTTATTTGGAGCTTTTAAATTGCTTAAGTATATGCATTGGACTTCTTAAATTTTCAAATGCATACTTCAAATTGCTGTATTTGAAACTTATTTTAAACTATGAGACAAGAAAATATATAAGTATTATATATACAATAGAAAATTAAAGAACAAAATTGAAATTATACATTGGAGAAATAAAATACATATCAGTTTTTTTAAAAAGAAATAATTCACTCATTGCATCGGTCCAAACTATCCTTTTAAATTTGAGATTTGAATTGTTTAGTGTGAAATATATTAATAGATCTTTAACTATTCAAAATATTTTTATTTATCTCATTCGATTCTCGGGTACGATTAGGTTGGAGAGGATGAGCCGTTAGGGTGTGCGAGGGTTCTTTTTCCCTTTCTTTGGATTAAGAAGAAGTGGTTGGACAAAAATGGTGTGTGATCAGATCTGAAACATAAATTGATGAAGAATTGCTTTTTTTTCTTTACTTTAAGAAGGTTATGTATGAAAAAAAGATTAATTACTTTTACTAAAGAGGTGCGTGTCACGTGAATTTAACGTTAAATTAGGAAGATAAACTATGTATTTTGCCTTTTTGATTGGTTTATTTTCCATGTTAAAGTAGAACGTATGTATATCTCACCCTCGTGATGTGTCAAATCTGAGTGTTGAAGAGACGCTTTAAAAGTAGGAGACCAATAACACTTTTCTTCCGATGACTCATTAGTCACTCATAAATCATGTGCAACACTTTTGAATACATCAATCTAAAGTTAATTTTCACTTTTGGATACATCAATCTAAATTAATCATAGTGTATGACGAATCTTCTAGATATATAAGAGCATATCCTTAATTGCTAGTATTATATAATATCCACGCCAATAAGAATAATTTTGAACTTTTTTTTTGGATGCATCAAACAAAAGTCTCCACTTTTTGCAAAAGAATAATCATAGTGTATGAGATTCTAGATAGGACCATATCATTGCTATTTGCACATAATAATTTTAAACAAACAAAAGTTAAAAGAAAATATAGCATATTCAGATGCATGCAACAAGGTGTCATTCCGTGGTGAATACTGAAGTATAATACTACTACCTTTTGAGATACCAAAGGAAAGATTCCGGGACACTTGTTGAATGCTAATTAAGTACATATGCATAATTAGCTCTTGGATAAAGAGTAATTAGAGGGAAATCTAAATGGGACTTTGTGAGGATCTTCAGATACAATAAATTATAACCACTCAGATATGGTACACTGAAAATATAATATGATTAAAAAGTATATTCATCCCCTATTTCCTAGATATGAGGAAAATGAACCAAAAATGTGTTTTATATACCCCTATTCAAAACTTTTCTTGCCATCAAAGCAAACATTTCTATTTTTTCTCTGCTAGATTTGGGATTTCAATGCAAGCAAATACTAGTAGCTTGCTTTAGCTATATTTAAATATTTTTACATCATATTCGAAATATAATTTGAACTTTTAGATAAATTGACGGCATAAATATTTTTTCAACTATCAGTATATTGTTATGAACTATGCATTTACTAGTCATGGTTAGTAATGCAAGAAATTAAAATAAATAACCCTACCAATTGAAGTGCATTACTGCTTCTTCCTAAATTATTGAGATGTGGATAGGTAGGCCAAAACAACACGGTGTGGAGGAGTTAAGAAAGGGACTACCAAACAGCCATACACAAATTCATTGTTTGTGACAAGTGCCCTCTCATTCAACATTTAATGAATGTGTCCAAACCCAACTACTAGCTAGCCATAGCTAAGTGTAGTGAGTGTCCACCACCCCCTAAAATTTCATTATATGCTTATTTTTATATATTTTCTATTTTGTTATGAATTATGATCCTCGAAACTTCTATTCACCCCACATGATGTACATCCAAATATATATACTATTTCCATGATTAATTATGATAGTTTTCATGTTGATGTAGGTCGGTCTCTAGCTCTTAAATTTTTTGCAACTCTTGGAATCATTGTTTAATGAACTATGATAGTTCTCATTTAACTTTTTAGGTTACATTTTTTAGACTAAAAGAATATGTACGTACTTACACGAATTTGTCCATACAAAATCAAAGTCAATGCAATGAAGCACTATAAATGGTACTCCTCCTTTATTTCATGTATACTTTTTTTTTAGTCCGCTTAAAAATTAGTGTTTTTATTTTTATCTGACAATTCTTCAATTATAATTTTTCACATTATATATTTAAAATTACAAAATTAAAGCTCAATTTGATACATTATATTTTATCTTTAATTTTTAAGATCATAAAAATCAAAAAAGAAAACATTTTACTTTCTTAACCAAATTAAAACCAGAAAAATAAATTAAAATAAAAAGAATATTTTCTCTTTTGTTTTCATTTATGTGATATTATTTTTTTCAATCAAATATAATCATATAAATTGAGAGTATTAACATTATTTGGGTAAGTGGGTGGACCTGGGAACAGTAAGAGAACATGCCACTCATACGAGCACAACGATGTAGTACCCACCTTATAACTTGATGAGTTGTCTCAATAAACCAGAGCTAACCACCATATGTAGCAGTAGATCTCATCACTCTATGAACTCAAATTCAATCTTTGGTTGTACATTTATGCTTTAATTTAATGTCCAATCCAAAGTACCTCCAATCAAGACAATATTTGGGAGCCCACCCCCATTTTTCTCTATGCCAACCGACTTTTCTGGATGAATGAACCTTTGTTAAGCCCGAGCTGGCGGTGGCCTAGATACTTGAGAAAAGTAATAAATTACGCTTAAAAAAAATTTAAGTTTGTACTACATAAATCCTTTAAATAAATAAAATATTAAAGAGAGATATGCCACTATCCCTATCAATTATCATTATACTATAGCTGATACAAGTATGGAAGTTGTTCTCATGTTTGTTGGTTGAAGTCTTGACAGATAGAATTATGAAAAAATAATAATTTAAAAAACAAATAAGGTTATAGTAATAAATTTTTACCGGATCCGATCCCAAATTATGGGGTCGGGAGCAGGGTGATCCCCGAGTCTAATCCTGACTCCCCATCGAGGTAAGGATCAGGTCTCGAGCTGGAGTTGGGAGTTAGGCCTAGGGTCGGGGTTGGAGTTGGGTAAAGTCTTAGGTCGAAATCAAGGGTAAATTAGGTCTTGGATCAACATCGAGGTAGAAGTCTAGTCAGTGTCAAGAGTCAAATCTTGGGTCCTGGGATGAGGCCAAGGATTAGGGTCGAGATTAGGTCATGAGTCAGCATCGGGTCACGAGTAGTTGCTAGGGGTTAGTTGTCGGGCCTAAGTTAGGGTTAGTCAGGGTCTAGTCGAGAGGATCAAGTTCTAAGTCGAAGTTGGGGTCAGGGTTGTGTCTTGGGTCAGTATCAGGTCTAGGGCAGTTGTTGGGACAAGGGTCTAGGCCCGTGTTAAAGAGTGAGATTTGGATTTGGTGTCATAGTATTTGTCTAGATCATACTTAAATGTTCTTGGCTAATATTTCGTTTTTACTAACCAAACATTAGAAAATAATAAAACTTTTTTTTTTTTAGGAGAACATTTTTCTTTGTACCCAATACATCCTTAAACTTAAAAAATCTAAGCTTGTACCAAATATAACCTTTAAATAAAAAATAAATAAAAGAGAGATATGCCTCTATCCCTATCATTATACTATAGTTGATGTAAGTATGAAAGTTGTACTCCTGTTTGTTGGTTGATGCCTCTGACAGATAGAACCATAACAAAGAAATTAAAAAACCCACACTTTCTTCACATGTACATCACATTGACACATTATTCCAAATTAACTAACTATTCATTTCTCCCAACTTTTGTCTCCTTCCATGATATTTTTGCATAAATAAACAACCAGCTTAAAGAATGATTCATTAACATAACCCCATTTGAGAAAGAAAAAAAAAATGAACCTTTCAACAATTCGAACAATGGCTGCTCTTTCCCCAAGGTCTCATTCTCATAGCTCTTATCGTACCCGTTGTGTTAGTTTTCCTGCTAGATCACACCCCAGCACAATCAAGATTGAGCAAGTTTTGAACAAAATCAAAACTTGGGAATCATCTTCTCCTTTATCTCCAAAAGCAGAAGAAAAAACCCAAAATGCTCTGTCAAGCGGCCTTGTAGAATTGTACGAGTGTGTAGAGGAACTACTTGCGCTGCCAATGACTCAGAGGGCACTTCTCCAGCATCAAAATGACAATTTTGTGAAGGAATTGCTGGAAAGATCAGTGAGATTCATAGATATCTGCAGCAATACAAGGGATACCGTCATGTGTTTGAAAGAAAGCGTGAGAGAACTTCAATCCGCGCTTCGAAGAAGCAAAGCAGGAGATGATTTATTGACTATTGAAGGTAGTGTAAGTGCTTATATTTCTTCAAGAAAAAACGCTCAGAAGGAAATTGAAAAATCCCTTACTATACTGAAACAGATAGATAACACCCCATCAGCCACAATGAAAGACTCTCAGCTCTCTGCTATAATTAGAGTTCTTGAAGATGCCAGTTTCACAACTATTTCTACTTTTCAGTCATTGCTAATGTTTCTTTCTGTGCCAGCCTCGAAACCAAAGTCCAATAAATGGTCATTGGTTTCGAAGCTTGTACACAAAGGGGTTGTAGGCGGTGAAGGGCAGAGGGAAAAGCTGACTGAGTTGGAGAAAGTTGACACTGCACTCAACAACTTGCTGGATCATGTTTCTGGACATGAAGAGGAAGTGGAAAGTTTTGAATTTGCACAAAAGAATCTGGAGAATTTGGAGAGTAGCATTGAGGATCTTGAAAATGGATTAGAGATGTTGTTCAAGCTTTTGATCCGGACAAGGGTGTCTCTACTCAACATACTTTCTCTCAGTAGATAAATTAAGGTATCATGCATAACAGCTCAAGTATTTTTTGCATGATTGAAGCTGTGATGTATAGATATTTATTAATTTCTAGTCATTGAGTCATGTAAATGAACATATTGTGTATAGTATTAGCAGCTAAGGAGGAGGAGGATTAAGAAACATGGACAAAGTTTTCCAATTTCCTAATCCTTTTCTCTGTTTGTCATTTCTGCTATTCCAGTTTTACAGATTAGTGCCAAAATTTTGCAGAGGTGCTAATTGTGGCCAAGATTAGTGATTATTTGGACTTCTAAGGATTTAGCCCAAAGAAGTCCAAGAGTGTGTGCAAGTAACATGTAGTTGTTAATGGGCTGATCTGATATAGGCAGGCCCATTCAGTATTTCAGTCCA
>JAJOOO010004601.1:0-63125 GCA_029582685.1 Solanum piurae | reverse complement strand
GAACGTCTTGGTCGTCCCTTGACGTTTGACTTCCAAACTCTTTAAAACTGACTTAAAAGGCTATTCTTCATTATTTTAACAAGTTATTAATGCATAAAACCCATGTGAGGCTCTACTTTATCCTACTTCATTTTGAGGGTTGTTACACTTTACTTGATAACGATCGCTTATGCTTCTTTAGGGAGGTGTAATTTGAGCGTATCAGGAGTAAACGTCGATCCACAGTGGCTTGGAGCCTACTTGAGATCCTATTCATAGTGGATACGCCCCCGTGCACTCTTGCTAGCTGCGCAGTTGACGCCCCTAGGAGTGAGTTGGCTGGCTGGGCGGTATAGATATCTTAGATCCTCTACGGAGTTGACATGTCCCTGAGGTACTCTTGCTAGTTGTCACACCCCTTTTCCGACCGTAAAGGGTTTTTTCCAATTTAAGTGACGGTATTGATTAGGAATTTTTTTTATTTTTTTTCCAGAGTCGCCAATTGGAATTGAGTTATGGTGTTCTAAGTCACCTTTTCTTTTTAATCCCTAATCAAAAGGAAATGACTCTTAATTTTGGTCTGCGAACTAGAAATTTGGGTACGGAATTCTATTGACCGAGGGGAAGGTATTAGGCATCCCACGAGTCCCGTGGTTCTAGCACAGTCGCTTTAATTGACTTACACTTAAATTATTATTATTATTTGGATATATTATTACATGCCATGATTTTCTCTTCTTTTTTTTTTTTTTTATTGTTGAAATTTTATTAATCTCAAATCGGATGCATAACTACATTCTCGATTTTTGACATATAAATAGCTTAAGAGCATAACTGCATTCTTTTCTCAAAGGCATCATCTAATTTTCTGTGTCTAAAAGTTTTAGTTCAATTTTAAGGAAAAATCATTATTAAGACAACTTGGTCAAGGTGTGTCACCACATCCTTAAATGTTCTTAAGTATATTAAAAAAAGATGTGGAACCACAATCTTAACTGAGACGAAATTTAATTATGTTTGTACTCATCTAATGTATAATAGAGCCTAATATATACATATTATTATGCTAAAATAGTCTAAAAATAAATAGCAACGTCAAAATATTAAAGTGACCAAAAACCTTTTCTATAGTTCACTTATCACATCCCCCACGAAATATTAAATTCAATCAATTAAACCTTATCTTATTAATATAATAGTACTTCCAGTCATTAACAAAATAGTGTAATTAATTTATAAATTTTTAATATAATTATTGATTTTCAGTGAAGCATAACAAAATATAAAAAAATAAAGTAAGAGCAACAATAGTGTTTCCAAGCATTAACAATACAGAGCATAATTAATTTATAAATTTTAAATGAAAGAATAATAAAACAAACAAATACATTAAGAGCACACTTTAACTAATAATTAATGACACGTGTGACTATATCTCATTAACCAAATATTTTCTCTTAAACAATGAGGCGGGTTTCATTATTTGCAAGTTATTACCCCAAAATCTAATGTCATAAATTAATGAACTCACAAAAGGGTTAAGAAAAAGAAATCTAACCTTTATATTCACACCAAATTTGAAACTAGCCTTAGATCTATGACTTATAGAATACCAAGAATCTAAAACACTTTAGATGATAAGGATTAACTCGTATAAAAAATGCATTTTTGGTTAACAAACAATGATTTACTTAGTCCGTTATTAAATTATGTTATCAACGAATAACTCAAAACTATGTGAATTGATCAAATTAATTAACAGCAATTCATGAGTCACATTTCGGCTTGATAGAATAGAGCGAATAAAGAAAAATATTGATTCCTTGGTGAGCAAGAAGTAATTATACGTTATATCATATTTTAATCCAAATATAATAATACAAATATTTACATGTATTTCAATATTATAATGGCAAAGCTAAACACACATGAAATTTGAATAAACTCATGACATTGGAATTAAGTACTATATAATCATGAGAATCAAATTATAAAATAAATGTTAAATAGTACCTCTTGCGAAAATCAACTCACGGAAAGAAAGCAATCCTAACAGGGAACCACGAACTCGAAACCACGAAAGCAAACCTCAAACTCAACCTTTATTTTTGAGTAAAAAAAAATGTTTAATAAGAGGACGAATATGTATGTTCTTGTATGCCTGGAGAGGGAAGTATGTTGCTGAAAATTTTTCTTTTCTGCTTTCTGATGGTCTGCGTGTTTTGGTAGGTATAGGAGTGGGGTAGGTTAGTGGAGTGAGGGTTGTGGGGTTGTGGTGGGTTTTTATTTTTATTTTATTATTTTTTCTTTCATGATTAATATATAAGATAATAAAATGATAAGAATATTATTTATCTATTTTTACCTAGCAGAAAATTAAGTAATTAATAATAAATTGTAATTAAAAAATACTAGCTTATTTATTAAATTAAAATTAAAGAAACATATATAATATTTTTCTTCCTAAATATTTTCTTTTCTTTTAACACAAAACTGATACTAATGTTAATGCAACTCTATTTCTTAGTTTTCAAATATTTTAAAATAAACTTACAAAAATAAGATAAAAATTAAAATATCTAATTTATATATAAAAGCAACATTTATGCACTGAAAAATGATGTAACACCTTAAGTTCGATAAAAAATTATTTGTCTACAGTTTGCCCCTCTTTGACTGAAAACACAAAGAGTTTGCAGACTAAGAAGTAGACAACGCGACAAATTTTGACCGGACTCTTATTTGAAAGGAAAAATATGTGACCGAGTCTTGGTTTTGGACATCCTACATATCCCGGGTTATTAGGGAATCAAGTCACTTGTATTTCAAGGAGATGAAGTGATCAGTTGGAAATTAAGTGAGGTCCTAGCGAGGCTTGCGGCTCCTATTATTATACAAAATGAAAGACAAAAAAATTAAAGAACATTAAAAGTACAAGTTTCTATCAAAGTAGGTTCTCGTGAATCTTGACTTTGGTCTTCATACTTCTCAAGTGGTGAGATGTTGACTTTCATCTCGAGTGAGTTCGAAGGGAAACGCCTTTCTCCATGTAGGTTCCTTCTAATCGTTCTTGGATATTGATCTTGTTCTTAAGACGAGCTCCTGCTACTTCAATTGAAAATGACCTTGAAAGTTGATTCCTTTCTAGGTAAGCTCCTGAGAGCTCGGAATACGGATTGACCTTATTCTACCAGCGGATCCCTGAAATTAAAATAAACAAAGAAATAGCACAAAAAATTTCCCTAGTTTATTGTAAAGAAAATTTTGTGAGAAAAATAAAAGATAGTGCTTAGCTTTGAATCGAGAATTTGAATGACTCGAGCTTTGTTGTGATGTACTCTTCAGAGAGCATATGCATGTTTAAACCAACTTTATTCCTCATGATGAACTAGTTAAATTAAATTATGTTAGTCCAGTCCCATTATCCAGGAGGGTCCTGCTATACTACGTCCCATTATCCAGGAGCATCCTGCTAGTGTCCCATTATCTAAGAGGGTCCTTCCTATACTACGTCCCATTATTCAGGAGGGTCCTTGCTACACTATGTCCCATTATCTAGGAGGTTCCTTGCTACACTACGTCACCTTATTCAGGAGTTTGCTACACTACGTCCTATTATTCAAGAGAGTCCTTGCTACACTACGTCCCATTATTCAGGAGGGTCTTTGCCACACTACGTCCCATTATTCAGGAGGGTCCTTGCTACACTACGTCCCATTATTCAGGAGGGTCCTTGCTACACTACGTCCAATTATTCAGGAGGGTCCTTGCTATACTACGTCCCATTATTCAGGAGGGTCCTTGCTACACTACGTCCCATTATCCAGGAGGTTCCTTGCTACACTACGTCCCCTTATTCATGAGGGTCCTTGCTACACTACGTCCCATTATTCAAGAGGGTCCTTGCTACACTATGTCCCATTATTCAGGAGGGTCTTTGCCACACTACGTCCCATTATTCAGGAGGGTCCTTCCTATACTACGTCCCATTATTCATGAGGGACCTTGCTACACTACGTCCCACTATTTAAGAGGGTGCTCTCTATACTACGTCCCATTATTCAGGAAGGTCCTTGCTATACTACGTCCCATTATTCAGGATGGACCTCGCTACACTATGTCCCATTATTCAGGAGTGTCATTGCTACACTACGTCCCATTATTCAAGAGGGTCCTTGCTACACTACGTCCTATTATTCAAGAGGTTCCTTGCTATACTGCGTCCCATTATTTTGCTGGGTCCTCGCTACACTATGTCCCATTATTCAAGAGGTTATTTTCTATACTACGTCCCATTATTCAGGAGGGTCCTTGCTACACTACGTCCCATTATTCAGGAGGGTCCTCGCTACACTACGTCCCATCATTCAGGAGGGTTCTTGCTACACTACGTCCCATTATTCAGGAGGGTCCTTGCTACACTACGTCCCATTATTCAGGAGGGTCGTAGATATACTTCAGGAGAGTCCTTGCTTCATTACATCCCATTATTAAGGAGGGTCCTGTCTACACTACGTCCCATTTTCCAGGAGGGTCCTTGTTATAATACATCCCATTATTTTAGAGGGTCCTTGCTACACTACATCCCATTATTAAGGAGGGTCCTTGCTACACTACGTCCCATTATTCAAGAGGGTCCTTACTATAATGCGTCGCATTATTTATGAGGGTCCTTGCTACACTACATCCCATTATTCCGGAGGGTCTTTGCTATACAATGCCCCACTATTCAAGAGGGTCCTTGCTAGACTACGTCCCATTATTCAGGATGATCCTTGCTACACTACGTCCCATTTTTAAGGAGGGTCTTTGCTACACTACGTCCCATTATTCAGGAGGGTCCTTGCTACACTTCATCCTATTATTCAGGAGGGTCCTTTCTACACCACGTCCCATTATTTAGGAGGGTCCTTGCTATACTGCGTCCCATTATTCTGGAGGGTCTTTGCTATACTACATTCAATAGACTAATAATACAAACAAAACACTTACCCCAATATAGACTATAAATTTGTGTACAATATTTCCATTTAGCTCTTTGTAGACTAAATTGAACATTTAGATTTTTGGATCTTTGATCTTGAAATAACTTGTCCCCTGCTTCAACAAAGAAAATTTGTGTGTTTAAAAATAAGGTGGTTCGTTGGTGGTTTTGCCTTTTGAAGAGGATTGCTAGAACTTGTCATGTTACTTATTTCCAAACGGCCAGTGCTCGTTATTGATTGACTGTATTTTACCCATATTTGCTTACTTTGAGGGACTTAAATCCCATATCTACCTTCATTTCATGATACTCATTGTTTAACCTTCATTAATTCATTGACTTTTTCTGAATCCAAAACTTGTTGATAGCTTATGACTCATTGGCCTGATGTTTTACCTTGTACAATCCGAAAAGTTGGTAGCAAGTCTTGAAATCCTTTCTCACTTTTCTGACAGAAACTCGACTCAAGGACAGATGAAACAAAGTGATGAAAAGTGTTTGAAAAATATATACTACACAAGAATAGAAGAAAATGATTCGATGAAGAATCTCTTTTAGAGATAGGAAGAAAGAAGAACTTATTTGAGTGTGGTAGCCGACTGTACTGATCATGACATACACTTTAAATTGATTACCTTATTTGTCCATCCAATCTTTTCTTCAATCATTACTGATCATCTAATTTTGATGTGGAGTCCCAAAATTTAACAAAGTCATAATCAATTTCAAGCCCTTATTCGCCTTATGATGTCCACGAGGGTTTTTGCCACTAAGACTCTCTCATTTTGTTTCCTTCAACTCATATTCGCCTTATGGTACCCAGGTAGGGTTTTCCCCAAAAGACTCTCATTTTTTTATATATATATTTTTTTTCTTTTTTTTCTTTTTTTTCACAACTCAATTTCGCCTTACGGTGCCCACTTAGGGTTTTCACCAATAAGACTCTATCATTTTTAGTTCTCAACTCATATTTGCCTTATGATTTCCAGTTAAAGTTTTCTCTAATAAGACTCTCATTTTTTTTCGTGAAAAAGAGTATGGCGTCATCGTTTGTAACCTTAGCATACTTACTCTTGACATTTCAAAGGTTGATCCAAAGGTATTTCTTTGATTGAAACACTATTTTTGACAAGGTAAGAAAGAAATGATAGCATTAAAGCTCAAATACGACTTTAATTAATGGGGTTGACTTTAGCTTTGGGATATAAAGTAATTAAAAAAACAAAAAGGAAATGACTTTTGCTCCAGTTTTTTGCAAATATGGAATTTTGGATTTTTTATTTGGTTGGACCGAACCCCAACACCCGAGCTGCCTACATATGTTGCCAAAATAAGAATCAGGTTATTGATTTTTTCTTTTTGTTTTGTTTTATTTCTTCAATTTTTTCTTTATGGAAGAGCCAAGGAAGTAAATTAAATCTCAACAAGGGTGGTAATATATGACTTAATACTTAGACACAGAATCAAGATTTTCCATTACATCAACCTTTGAAATGTCAAGTCCAAACATGAGGGTTTCTAATACTGAAAAATCAAATCATATATACTATCTTTTACGGCATCAGCATTAACGGTCATTTCTGTCAATTTGCCTGCTATATCTGTTAAGTAAAGAGCATCATTGGATAATACCTTCTTAACAATGAATGGTCATTTCCAATTTGGAGAAAATTTGCCTTTGACTTCGGCCTGGTGTGGCAGAATGTGTTTCAATACTAATTGACCCTTTTGAAACATCTGGGACGCACCTTTTTGTTGTATGCTCGTGCCATTCTTTTCTGGTACAATTTTCCATGGCATACTGATGTCAATCGCTTCTCATCAATCAAACTTAATTGCTCCAACCGTGTTCTGATCCACCCATCATCATCAATATTAGCCTCCACGATAATCCGTAGGAATGAAATCTCAACCTCTGCAGGTATAACTGTCTTAGTCCCATATACCAGCGAATAGGGGGTGGCACCCACTTACGTACGATAACCCAACAAATCAAAAAGCAACATTTCATGCCATTGTTGAGAACCTTGCACTATTTTACAAAGTATATTTTTTATATTTTTTTTAGCATCTTCTACTGCCCCATTTACTTTTGGGCGATACAGAGTCGAATTTTAATGTTCAATCTTAAATTGATGGCACACCTCTTGCATTAAACGACTATTGAGATTTGCAGCATTATCATTAACAATTAATTACCTTTGGAATACCAAATCGGCAGATGATGTTGAGATGAATGAAATCCACCACGACCTTTTTGGTCACTGACTTGAAAGTTGCTGCTTCCACCCACTTTGTAAAATAATCAATGGCCACCAGGATGAACCTATGACCATTCAATGCTTTTGGTTCTATTGGTCCAATCACATCCATTCCCCATGCCACAAAAGGCAATGGGGTAGACATTGCATGAAAATATTAGGGAGGAGAATGTATCAAATCACCATGTATTCGACATTCATGACATTTACGAAAAAATCCTATAGAATCCTGCTCCATGGTAAGCCAATAATAACCTGCTCGAAGTACCTTTTTTTCTAGAACATATCCATTCATGTGAGGTCCACAAACTCCGGAGTGTATTTCAATCATGATTGTTGAAACCTCTTTAGCATTTTCACATCTTAGAAGATCCAAATCATGAGTCTTTTTCTATAAGATTCCTCCGCTTAAGAAAAAACCGCTAGCTAGTCACTGAATAGTCCTTTTTTGATTACCAGTGGAATCACTTGGATACTCTCTGGATTGAAGAAATGCTTTAATATCATGGAACCAAGGTTTACCATAAAATTCTTCCTCAACCATATTGAAATAATCATGTTGATCATGAATCTGTATGTACAAAGGGTCGATATGAGCTTCGTCAGGATGTTGGAGCATCAAAGATAAAGTTGCCAATGCATCAACAATCTCATTATGAACTCTAAGAATGTGTCTACACTTTATTGGCACAAACCATCGACAAATATCTTGTAAACCAAGTTGATATGGTATGAGATTTGGGTCACAAGTTTCCCATTCTCCTTTAATTTGATGGAATAGTAAGTCTGAGTCTCCTAACACTAACAACTCTTGAATGCCCATGTCAGTAGCTAACCTCAAACCCAAGATGCAGGCTACATACTCTGACATATTATTGGTGTAGTAGAATCTAAGTTGGGTTGTTATAAGTTAATATTCCCCTAATTCAGACATAAGAACAACTTATATACCAACTCCTTTCTATTTAGAGGCCCCATCAAAGAATAATTTCCATCCCTGATTTTCATCAGGAATAACTTCCTCAATACATGATATCTCTTCATAGGGAAAGTAGGTCTTAATCGGTTCATATTCTTCATCAATAGGGTTCTCAACCAAATGGTCTTCCAATGCTTGAGCTTTCGTTGCATTCTGCATCACATAGATAATGTCAAACTCTGTGAGTAACATTTGCCATTTCGCAAGCCTTCCTGTGGGCATGGGCTTTTGAAAAATATATTTTAACGGATCCATACGAGAAATGAGATAAGTAGTATAAGATGAAAGATAATGCTTCAACTTCTGTGATAGCCAAGTTAGGGCACAACACTTTCTTTCAAGAAGGGTGTACTTAGATTCATAAATTGTAAATTTCTCGCTGAGATAATAAATGGCTTGCTCTTTCTTCCCAGTGACATCATGTTGACCCAATACACAGCCAAAAGAATTATCCAGTACTAACATATATAATATCAATGGTCTGCCCAGCTAAGGAGGAACCAACATAGGGGGATTCGATAAGTAACTCTTAATTCTTTCGAAAGATTCTTGACATTCTTCAGTCCATTTGACCACGACATTCTTTTTTAACAACTTAAAAATAGGTTCGCAGGTTGTTGTGAGTTGAGCAATGAATCTACTGATGTAGTTTAACCTTTCCAGAAGGCCGGTAACCTCAATTTTGTTCTTTGGAGGTGGCAATTCCTAAATGGCTTTTATTTTTTAAGGATCTAACTTGATACCTCGTCAACTGACTATAAATCCCAAAAGCTTTCCTGATGGTACTCCAAATACATATTTAGTAGGATTAATCTTGAGATTATACCTACAAAGCCTTTCGAAGAATCTTCTTAATTTTTGCATATGATTTGACTATTTTTTTATTTAATGATCACATCATCCACATAAACTTCGATTTCTTTATGCATCATATCATGAAACATGGTTGTTATTTCCCTCATATAAGTTGCCTAAACGGCATGACTCGATAACAATATGTACCCCATGGTGTGATAAAAGATGGTTTTTCTGCATCTTCATCATCCATAATAATTGGATGGTAACCCGCATAGCAATCCACAAAAGATGCAACCTCATGGTTAGCAAAATTATCCAATAAAATATGGATGTTGGGCAAATGAAAGTCATCTTTTGGACTTTCTTTGTTCAAATCATGATAATCAACAAACATTCAAACTTTGTCGTCTTTCTTAGGGACGAGTACGATGTTGGCTAACCAAGAAGGATATTGAACGACTCGAATGACTTTGACTTCAAGTTGTTTTGTGATTTCCTCTTTAATTATTACACTCATGTCAGTTTTCAGCTTTCTCAACTTTTGCTTTACCGGAGGAAACTTAGGATCAATCGGCAATTTGTGAACCACCATGTCAGTGTTTATCCCGGCATGTCATCATAAGGTGACGTAAAACATCCTTGTAATCAAACATAGCCTGGATTATATCCTCTTTTTATGTCAAGCATGTACGCTTATCTTGGCTCCCATTTATATTTTCAGGATCTCCTAAATTTATTGTCTCAGTTTCACTCACGTTTAGGTTTGATTTATTCTCAAAATTTTTGAAATTCCTGCTTACTTCTTCAAATACTTCGTCTTCATCATATTCGATTTTGTGACTTATTATTTCAGGATTAGGTCAAAGATTAGGTTGGATTTTAAGATCTGGCAAAATATTATGCATGCATGTCAATCACTAGAATCGGTATAGAAAGAACTGTATAGAAGAAAACAAACAAATATATTAGATTGAAATAAAAACACAATTACATTCTATTGAAAAGGAAGATAGAGAGTTTCGAAATAACACAACAAGACAAAATTTGAAATGCATTCCTTGAATAAATTGGATACCAGAAGGAAAAATAATACATACTACCAAGACTCATTCTTAATAGGGATAGGAGTGGCCTCTCAATTGTTTAGCTGGACATCATGACCAATGAATTGCACATCTCTGTCACTAGTTCCTTCTCCGAGTTGAACCATATCAGCCTCGACAAATAAATTTTGAAAATAGTCGATCAGTTCTTCGTTAACCTCCAACACTGGCTTTGGGAGTGGTGACTCTGAAGATTCTGTTGTACGGGCTTTAATGAAAGATTTTTTTATGGGTGGTATATGCTTGGTAAGTTACCATACATCTCTCTTCTGATTCTTGTCCTTCATTTTGTCCTTGATTGTGGGCTTTTATCCTAAGCCAAAAGTACCAAGGCTCTTTCGTGGACTCACCGGATAAACTCTCCCTTGCAAGAAGATCCCCAAGCTTTTACCCAGTTCAAACCCATACTTCAGAATTTCATTTACCATCATCACGGACACCATGGGCAATTGTAGTTTTGAAATAAGATTCCCCTCAAGGATATTCTCTACAATCACTACCTCGAAAGCTTGAGAAACTAGTGCCTCATTCTCATTATTCGCCTTGACAAAAGGGACGGAAGAGTCTTTGTAGACTGATGGGTCCCTCTCACCATGAACAATTACTTTTTGTCGGTCGTATTAAAACTTAATCATTTGTTGCAACGTATAGGGGACTTCCCCAGCCTTATGTACCCATGGTCTAACCAACAATAGATTGTAGTATACATTAATATTTAGCACTTGAAAATTCACAGTGAAATCGATAGGCCCTATTGTTAGTACGAACTCTATCTCACCAATGGCATCTGTTTTTGACCCATCAAAAGCTCTAACACATACATTGTTGGGTCGTACCCTTTCAACACTAGAATTCAATTTTTGTAGAGTTGACAAAGGATAAATATTTGCCCCAGATCCTCCATAAATTAGAACTCGAGTGACATATGAAATCTCACACTTTACAGTGATATGGAGGCCTTGGTTATGTCCTGTGCCTTCCACCGATAGTTCATCATCTGAAAAAGTGATTCGGTTTACCTCAAAGATTCTCCCAGCAATCTTCTCTAACTAACTTACTGTAACTTCATTAGGAACGTGTGTTTCATTCAAAATCTTCATTATAGCTTTACGATGTTCATCTGAATGTATCAACAAAGACAATAAAGGGATTTGGGCTAGAGTTTTCCTTAGTTGTTCCACGATGAAATAGTCTAACAATTTCAATTTTCTTAAGAACTCCTATGCTTCATCTTCAGTGACAGGACTCTTAACTTGCATTTGATCATTCTTAGTTTTCCTTAATTTAGTTGGGGACTAGCATCTTCCCAAACGGGTCATTCCTCCTACTTGATCTACTTCTTCATTGACTTCTTTCCCCTTGTATGTCTCGACGGTGGGCATATAATTTCAGGGGACTGCCTTGGGGTTGGTCATTGGAAGTTGGAACACTGGCCTAATGATCACAGGTGAAATATAGGATCCTTGCACGATCAAGATAGTCTTGTTTGGCCCTTTCAGAATAACCAATCTTGCCTCTCTCTGACTTTCCCAAACATCTTCAAGTGCTCCTTTCATATTTAGGATGGGTGTGTTTGATGGTCTCAACTTTTCCGACGTCCTTTCTGCCCCTGAAGTCACCGTTTTTGTCAAGTCAGCAACATTTGCCAAATTTTCTATGTGAGTTCCAACCTTAAGGATTGTCTTTTATGGGACTGCAACTTCTTCGCGACCATTCATCATTTCTAGCATGTTTGTTTGAGTATGCCTGGGCAGTGGATTTTGATTGATGTTTGGTCCATTTGTTCTTTGAACTATAATTCGATGAGCATCGATCAACTCTTGAATTGCCTTTTTCAAGTACCAGCACCTCTCTATGTTGTGCCCTGGGGCATCAGAACAATATGCGTAGTGTTGAGAATAATCTAAATTTCGCGGGGGAGGATTCAACATCTTTCTTTCAATAGGACTCAAAACATTCAACTCTTAATTTTTGAAACAAGCTAGCATATGATTCTCCTATAGGGGTGAACTCATCCTTAGCTCTATTTCCCTTGTTGTATTCTTTTCTAGGACGAAAAGGAATTTAAGCAGTATTTTTGTGAATTTATAGAGGTGGTGGATGATTTTTAAGAAGTGATGCACGTCATTGTGGATAAGAAGGGGGAGCAATTGGTTGTGCTCTATAAATGGGATATTGAGGGTAGGGTACAGAATATTGTGGAGTGTGGGAAGAAAAGTAGTGTTGTGGGTGATTATCTTGGACATAGGTTCGAGGCACTAATACAATAGTAGCTACATCTTCTCTTCTTTTCTTCCCTCAAATATTTCCAAAACCATTTGAAGCGCCTGTGATGTGGCTTTTAAGGTAGCTTGGCTTACAATATTTCCAGAATTGATGCCATTTTCAACCATTTCCCCAACCTTGATAACTTCGGCGAATGTTTTTTAGACGGCAGAATACAGGTAATGAAAGTAATCAGGTTCTTGCGCTTGGAGAAAAACATCAATCATCTCTGCTTCCTTCATTGGTGGTTTAACCCTAGCAGCATGCTCCCTCCATCTAACAGCATATTAACGAAAAATTTCTGTGGTCTTTTCCCTCATATTGGCAAGTGAAGAGCGGTCTGGCACAATATTAATATTATATTGAAACCGTTGCACAAAACCAAATCATCATATATATGCCAGTTGGCTATATCCTGATATATGAACCATTCAGATGCAATTCCCACTAGAATTTCCCCAAAATAGGCCATGAGCAATTCTTCTTTGCCCTCAGCACCCCTCAGTTGATTGCAATATCTCTTCAAACGAACTATGGGGTCTCCGTGACCATCATATTTCTCAAACTTTGCGGTTTTAAAACCAACGGGCAAATGGACGTGGGGAAACATGCACAAATCACTGAATGAGATGCCATTATGGCCTCCTAGTCCTTACATATCTCCTATACTCTATTCCAAACTTTTCATTTTCTTAGTCATCTCTTCATGTTCCTCATTTTTAATCGTCTTCTCAACTTTGAAAGGCGAACTATATTGATGTGTGTGGGGATAAGATCTTGGAATTTTAAGAGCCTCTTCAAGGGTGTAAGCATGATCATGAAGAACTTTGAATGGAGGATCATTGTTGGATTTGGGCATTATTGTTGGCTGCGGGATACTATTAGTCGGTGTAGTTGGCACGAAGAGTGGATTAGTCATATAGGTATACTCGAAGGACACACCATAAATGTTCCAGCGACATTGGATGTGTTAGCATAGGGGATGAATCCAAGTGGATAGATTGTATTTGTATTTAGATAGTCACAGATTGAAGATGGTGGAGCTTGTCCACTCATCCAGGCTTCGTACATCTCTGCCATTTGTTGTCTTAGTATCCTTACCTCTTCTATTGACACTTTTTATTCTGAAATCATCTAGTTCTGGACCTCATCATTCTCCAACTCATTTCTATTTTTATGAGTCATTTTCTCTTTCCCTTTTGACCTGGTATTGTAGGGATGGGATGCCATTTTAACCACAAACCAACCACCTTTAAGCTAATATGTTTCTCTTTCTCTCTAAATGGAGCAGCAAACGGATTAGTATTAAGAAATTGTGCACATTGCATCCACGTATATATACTTCTAATATGGAAGACCTTATGCTTCATCCCAACTTATCTAGGCATTTTTCACCTCTATAGTTAGTGTAACGACCCTAAAATTGAATAAGTGAAACTAGAGCCTAACTTGTGGGTGTTTGAGTTTTAAGTGAGGTTTGAGTGGTTTGATGTTGTCCCGAGTCATGGTTGAAGGGTTTAGGGGTTAAATGTCAAGGTACAACCCCCCAAGGACCACCCTAGGGGTCCATTAGGAGGACCCTTAGTCTAACCTCCAAGACCCCAAAGAACCTTGAAAGATGCCAAAAATTGATGACCTACGGATGGGGTTCACGACCCGTAGGTCCATCCACGCCCCGTGGATGGACACCGTAGGTCAACAACTCCAAAACCTTGCCCCATCCCCAGACCACGTTCCAACAGTATGGTCCGTGAATGGACTCATGGTCCGTGGGTCCAGGGCGTGAACCATGCCTGTGCAATCTTGTTTGGCTCGACCAAGGTAGGGTCTAATTGGTAATTGTCTAATTAATTATTTTAAGTGTATGGACGGTTATTTTAGGTGTATTAGGATATTTTTGGAGTATTAAAACACTCATTTAGACTTCATCACCCAAATAAAATACCTCCCCTACCCTCCAAAAGTCTCTCTCTAGTAACCTCTATAGAAGGTGAAGACTTCAAGCTTCCAAGGTCAAATTCTTCAAGGTTTTCAAGTGATTTTCGTGGGGAATCAATAACAAGGTATAGTGGTCTTTGTCCTTGTCTAATTTTCCATTGAAGGAGCCAATTCAAAGGTGATTTCAAAGCATGAAATATCTAGGGTTTCACTCAATCTCATGGGTTCTTTCATCAAACATTTTCAAATGGTTTATAATAAAAAAATTATGATTGTATTGGTATTTAATTGATGATTTATGTTGAAAATACTCTCTGAACCCATGATTCCTCTCAATTTCTAAATTGTGCCTTATGAAGTGGGTTTGTTGATCATGATTGAATTTTGATAGATTATGCCTAAATTGATTTAGATTGTTGAATTGTATCATTATACATGCTTTAATTGTAGTAAATTGTTTGTGTTTGGTGACTCTTGATCATGGCCATGAAAGGTCATGTTATGGTCTAATTACATGTTGAAGTAGAATTGTGCATGAACTATTGATCCACTTGAAAGATGGAGGTGTTTATTTACTATGTATATTGTGGTATTAAATTGATGGATATATTTTTTGTACCTTACATGTGGAAGTTAATGTATAACTATGATGTGGAGCATGTGTGTGATCTAAATGAATGAATGATGATCATGTTTAGAAGTTAATTGTGTTAGGATTGAATTTTATCTCTCTATTAACACTTGTGAATGATGATGATTATGTGAAAGGCTATTGTCACACACACACACTTAAATGAAGAATGAATAAAGTTCAATGATAATGTAAATGATGAAGTACCTATTGAAAGTATATTCTCAATTCTACTCTATTGAATGTTAATGACTTGTTGTGAAAGGACTTTCTCACAATAAGGGCGTTCTTAGGTGAAAGGGTATTCTCATATTTAAATCTTTGAGCTTTCCAATGAATGACTGAATGTTGGGTTTGAGATGGATACTCATACGTGAGTTGAGACAGAGTATCTAGTAGCAATTTCTTATCCCACAATAATGAATGAAAGTCAAATACTCCGTGGGGAATAAATCTAAGCACATAGTGGCTATTGGTTGAGATGGATGCTCATACGTGAGTTGAGGTGGGGTATCTAGTAGCAATCTCTTGATATGGATGCTCATACGAGAGTTGAGGCGGGTCATCTAGTAGCAATCTCCCTATCCCATAAACTATGCTCCCACATAGGTCTAGCTAGTGGATACACTTAATCTATAAAAATGATGGTCCTACCTTAGGCAAGTAGGAATCCCTATATCCGGTGTGGTTACACCGGGATTCCATGTCAAGCTCACATGTTCTATGTCGGTTAAATCTTACCCCCACAATAATGTTAATGAACTATGGCTTCTTAAGGATGCACTACTTAGTGTGGGTGGTGGTATGGGATGCCATTTATGCATTGCACAAGTAGGCATTTGAGAGAGGTCATGGTTTGTTCCTTTATAATGTTAATGAAATAAATGGGCTCTTGTGATGATGTGTTAATGAAGAATGTTGATCTAATGTCTAAAGAATGAAGGTGCTCTTAATGTAATGAGGCTAATGATGAATGTTGACTCTTATATGCTTAAATGTAAATGATGCATGCTATACTTGGATTGTATTATGAGTCACTTCCTTGTTATGACTTGTTTTATTTGAATGTGCCTAGGTTATGGTGACTTCAAAGGACTACTTGCTGTGAGTAGTAGTATGGGATGCTACTTACACATTGAACAAGTATGACTTAGAGTTGTTTTAGGTGATGGTCCTTATGTGTTGACATGACTTATGTAATGTTTTGTGTCTCTTATATATATTAGTATTGTGTGAAGATGGAAAGGTTGAATGGTGAGTTCACTTTTGGTAACCTTAATGTGGTACCTTGGTGTGGATGGTGGTATGGGACGCTATTCATTCATTTCACAAGGTATAGCATGAGGGTTTCTTGAGGTGAAGGTTTAAAAGTGAGGGTAATGGGTCGCATGTTGATTATGTTCAAATATGATAATATGGCTTGAATGTTGGTTGTGACTTATATTATTCCTCTATTACTATTGTGCATGAACTTTTACCAAAATGGAATATATCATGACTTTCAAATCAAATGTCCTTTTTAAGCATGTTTTTGCGTAGCTATCATACTTAGTACTTAATTGTGCTAAACCATTCTTCTTCTATGTTTTATTACAAGTGTAGATTCCGGCAAGTGATTGCATTTTCTAGTGAAGCTTGGATTAGACTTCTTCCATGACATCTTTTGGTATGTCCTCATAGATCGAGGACAAGGACTTTTACTGTTTCTAGTTCTTTTATATTTTAGGACTATTGTGAAGACTTCGATTATAAAGGGTTGTGTCCCTACTTTGTTTCAAGTATTGTTTTTAGATGGCCATGTGAGAAGTTAGACTTCCGCTTGCTTTTAAATGAATGTCTTTAGATTGTATGTTTTTTTGAATAAAAAGTTTTAATTCCATACTATTTCTATTACCTATGCGATGAATGAATTTTATGAGGCTTGTAGCAGACCCCTTTCGGGGTCGACTACGCCGTGTCACTTTCGGGGTATAGTTTCGGGTCGTGACATACATGGTATCAGAGCACAAGGTTTTGGGAATGGTCTTTAGGGTTGATGTCTCACAAGCCACGTCTAGTAGAGTCTTGTTCATCGTTGTTATTTGCGACACATCTATGCGCAAGAGGCTATAAGACGTTAGAAGTTACATTTCTTTCATTATTCTTGAAGTCGTGCCTTAGAGTTTAGCTCTATAAGTGTCCTTTTCCTAATCCTTCTCTTGTATTTATACGATATGAATACAATAAGGGCTAATACAAGGAGGGCACAAAAGGAGAATGTGAATGAGGAGGTTCCCCCTCAAGCTCCTCAAGCTCCTAATGATAAAGGCGCCATGACTAATGTGGAAATAAGGGAGGCTTTCCAAACTTTAACCCAACTCATGACAGTTTAAATTCAAGCTATCATCATTCAAGCTCAAGCCATAATGGCCAAAGCTAACCTAGAAGTTGGATCCCAGGTAAACCCCAATGCAAGTACACCCGCTTCAAGAATTAG
Organism: Solanum piurae; assembly: GCA_029582685.1. Classification (NCBI taxonomy): domain Eukaryota; kingdom Viridiplantae; phylum Streptophyta; class Magnoliopsida; order Solanales; family Solanaceae; genus Solanum; species Solanum piurae. The sequence continues at coordinate 45,711 of JAJOOO010004601.1, read as the reverse complement.
GGATCTCACAAGGATGAATCCCCCTACCTTCCATGGCTCTAAAGTGGATGAAGACCCACAGGGATTTATAGATGAAGTGTTTAAAGTGGTGGATGTCATGGGAGTATGTTCTCCAGAAAAGGTGAAATTAGCCGCCTACCAATTGAAAGACGTAGCTGAATTGTGGTTTTAGCAATGGAGGGATGAGAGACCCGTGAGAACAGGTCCGGTGGATTGTGGATCACTTAAGACGGCATTTCTTTATAGTTTCTTACCCCTATAGTAGAGGGAACAAAAGTTGGTGGAGTTCATGAACCTCCGTGAAGGGGGTATGAGTGTGAAGGAGTACTCTCTCAAGTTCACCCAACTATCCAAGTATGCTCCAACCTTGTTGGCAAATTCAAGGGCTAGAATGAATAAGTTTGTAATGGGGGTGTTTGGTTTGGTTAAAGAAGAATGTTATACGGAAATGCTCCATCATGATATGGATATCTCAAAGCTCATGATATACGCTCAACAAATTGAAGAGACAAAAGTTAGGAAAATGAATAGGGAGGCAAAAAGAGCTAGACCCGAGGAACAAAGTCAACCAAGGTCCAAAAATAGGTACTATAACCAAGATTCTCCTATGGTCAACAATGATAGGGTGTCTAACCTTAAACCTCAAGGAGGGACTGGAGGTTGTTCTTCATTTGAAAGGTCTATTTGTGCCAAGTGTGGGAAGCAACATTTGGGTAAGTGCCTTGCCGGCACGGATGGGTGCTTTGGGTGTGGAAAGAAGGGTCATAATATGAGAGATTGTCCAACACTCATGGAAAAAGGAAGGGAAGATAAACAATATTCTCTTGGTGGCTCAAATCCTAATGCTCCAAAGAGAAACCGTTTCTATGTGCTTCAGGCCAAAGAGGGCAAATGAGCTAATACGGATGAAGGTACTATTAAGTTATAGTTCCCTTTTTGTTGTGATGAGGTTCCTAGGTTGTTTTTCATGATAGCCTTAGTTGGGTTTTCTCCTAAGTGGGGGATAGTAAGTTTGTTGAGAGTGTTGATATCCTTACCTCTTTCCTTCTATTCCTATTCAAGCTTGAGACCAAGAGTTCCTAGTAGCTTGGTTCATGTTTTGGAGTCATGTGTGATATTGTGTTTCCATGGTCTCCTTATGTTATGGATGTTCTATTGAATTCATGTTTAAATGAGCTTATGTGATTTGTGTTCCTCATATTAAATATGTATCTATAATGAGTTGTCTAAATGCTTCATGAGTTCACTTGTTGAACATGCCTAATTGTGCTTTTGAGAGTAATTGCATAATGTGCTTAATGATGTTGTGATGAGCATGATGTGATTTGGAGAAGTAAGTTCCCCTAATGAAATGAGAAATGTTGAAGTTTTGGTGCAAAATGAGTTTGTAGATGTAGTTCCTACCTTTTTATTTGCATTGAACCTTTTTGATGTGAAGTTGATGTTTCCTCCTATGGTTTATGGATTATATTGATGTATCATGTTTGTGGGCTGCTAGTTTGGAGTCATTAACCCCTTAATGTGTTTAAATTGTTGTTCAAGGATGAATGTTCCTAAGTGGGGGAAAATGTAATGACCCTAAAATTGAATAAGTGAAACTAGAGCCTAACTTGTGTGTGTTTGAGTTTGGATTGAGGTTTGAGGTGATTTGATGTTGTCTGAGTCATGGTTGAAGGGTTTAGGGGTTAAACGTCAAGGTACGAGCCCCCAAGGACCACCCTATGGGTCCTTGAGGAGGACCCTCAGTCTAACCCCCAAGACCCTAAAGAACCTTGGAAGCTGCCAAAAATTTGATGACCTACGGATGAGGTTCACAACCCTTAGGACCATCCACACCCCATGGATGGCCTCCATAGGTCAACACCTCCAAAACTTTGCCCCAGCCCCAGACCACAGACCAACAGTACGGTCCGTGAATGGACTCATGGTCCGTGGGTGCAGGGCGTAAACCATGCCAGTGTAATCTGGTTTGGCTCGGCCAAGGTAGGGTCTTATTCGTAATTGTCTAATTAATTATTTTAAGTGTATGGACGGTTATTTTAGGAGTATTAAGATATTTTTAGAGTATTAAAACACTCATTTAGACTTCATCACCCAAATCAAAAACCTCCCCTCCCCTCCAAAAGTCTCTCTCTAGAAACCTCCATAGAAGGGGAAGACTTCAAGCTTCCAAGGTCAAATTCTTCAAGGTTTTCAAGTGATTTTCGCGGAGAATCAATAACAAGGTATTGTGGTCATGATCCTTGTCTAATTTTCCATTCAAGGAGCTAATTCGAAGGTTATTTCAAATCATGAAAAATCTAGGGTTTCACTCAATCTCATGGGTTCTTGCATAAAACAATTTGAAATGGTTTATAATGACAAATTATGATTGTATTTGTGTTTAATTGATTATTTATGTTGAAATACTCTATGAACCCATGATTCCTCTCAATTTTTAAATTGTGCCTTATGAAGTGGGTTTGTTGATCATGATTGAATGTTGATGGATTATGCCTAAATTGATTTAGATAGTTGAATTTTATCATTATACATGCTTTAATTGTAGTAAATTGTTGGTGTGTTGGTGATTCTTGATCATGGCCTTGAAAGGTCAAGTTATGGTACAATTGCATGTTGAAGTAGAATCGTGCTTGAACAATTGATCCACTTGAAAGGTGGAGGTGTTTCTTTACTATGTATATTGTGGTATTGAATTGATGGATATATTCCTTGTATGCTACATGTGGAGGTTAATGTATAACTATGATGTGAATCATGTGTGTGATCTAAATGAATGAATGATGATCATGTTTAGAAGTTAATTGTGTTAGGATTGAATGTTATCTCTCTATTAACACTTGTGAATGATAATGATTATGTGTAAGGTTATTCTCACATACACACACACTTAAATGAAGAATAAATCAAGTTCAATAATAATGTAAATGATGAAGTACCTATTGAAAGGCTATTCTCAATGCTACTCTAATGAATGTTAATGACTTGTTGAGAAAAGACTTTCTCACAATAAGGGGGTTCTTGGGTGAAAGTCTATTCTCATCTTTGAATCTTTGAGCTTTCCACTGAATGAATGAATGTTGGGTTTGAGATGGATACTCATACGTGAGTTGAGGCAGAGTATCTAGTAGCAATCTCTTATCCCACAATAATGAATGAATGTCAAATACTCCGTGGGGAATAAATCTAAGCACAGAGTGGCTATTGGTTGAGATGGATACTCATACGTGAGTTGAGGTGGGGTATCTAGTAGCAATCTCTTAAGATGGATGCTCATACGAGAGTTGAGGCGGGTCATCTAGTAGCAAACTCCCTATCCGATAAACTATGTGCCCACATAGCTCAAGCTAGTGGATCCACTTAAGCTATAAAAACGATGGTCCTACCTTAGGAAAGTAGGAATCCCTTTATCTAGTGAGGGTGACATCGGGATTTCATGTGTAGCTCACATGGTCTATGTCTGTTAAATCTTACTCCCACAATAATGTTAATGAACTATGGCTTCTTAAGGATGCACTACTTAGTGTGGGTAGTGGTATGGGACGCCATTTATGCATTGCACAAGTAGGCATTTGAGATAGGTCATGGTGTCTTCCTTTATAATGTCAATGAAATAAATGGGCTCTTGTGATGATGTGTTAATGAAGAATGTTGATCTAATGTCTAATGAATTAAGGTGTTGTTAATGTAATGAGGCTAATGAAGAATGTTGACTCTTATATGCTTACATGTAAATTACGCATGCTATACTTGGATTGTATTATGAGTTAGTTCCTTGTTATGACTTGTTGTATTTGAATGTGCCTTGCTTATGGTGAATTCAAAGGAATACTTAGTGTGAGTAGTAGTATGGGATGCTACTTACACATTGCACAAGTATGACTTAGATTTGTCTTAGGTGATGGTCCTTATGTGTTGACATGACTTATGTAATGTTTTATGTCTCTTATATATATTAGTATTGTGTGAAGATGGAAAGGTTGCATGGTGAGTTCACTTTTGGTGACCATAATGTGGAACCTTGGTGTGGATGGTGGTATGGGATGCTATCCATACATTGCACAAGGTATAGCATGAGGGTTACTTGAGGTGAAGGTTTAAAAGTGAAGGTAATGGTTGCATGTTGATTATGTTCAAATGTGATAATATGGCTTGAATGTTGGTTGTGACTTATATTATTCCTCTATTACTATTGTTCATGAACTTTTACCAAAATGGCATATATCATGACTTTCAAATCAAATGTCCTTTTAAGCTATTTTTGAATGGCAATCATACTTAGTGCTTAATTGTGCTAACCCTTTCTTCTTCTATGTTTTACTACAAGTGTAGGTTCCGGCAAGTGATTGCATTCTCTAGTGAAGCTTGGATTAGACTTCTTCCAAGACATCTTTTGGTATGTCCTTATAGATTAAGGACAATGACTTTTAATGTTTCTAGTTCTTTTATATTTTAGGACTATTGTTAAGACTTCGATTGTAAAGAGTCGTGTTCCTACTTTATTTCAATTATTATTTTTAGATGGCCATGTGAGACGTTAGATTTCCGCTTGCTTTTAAATGAATGTCTTAAGATTGTATGGTTTTTCTTAATAAAAAGTTTTAATTTCGTACTATTTGTATTACATATGCGATGAATGAATGTTATATGTCTTGTATAAGACCCCTTCGGGGTCGAGTACACTGTGTTGCTTCTAGGGTATAGTCTCGGGTAGTGACAGTTATTTTTGTTAAAAAGTTTGATCGAACCCATTGGGTTGCCGACGTATCATGTTGGTGCATGAATCAGATCTTTGCGTAGTTCGAGAATATACATTTTTTATTTTATTTTTTGTTATTATTATAATTATTATTTTTATATTATTTATACATATAGATATATACATTACCATTTATTTATTTACTATTTATATTAATGGAAAAAATGAAACAAGAAATATGCATAACTCAAATATCATTTTAATGTTTGAAAAATCACCAAACAAATGTTAATAAATTAAACAGACACGACTTAAACATAGCGTCGAAACGTGGAAGAAATAAAGCAGGACTTAAACTAAAGAAAACAACACTAATGAAACAAAGGTTTGTATCAGCCCTCATATCCGAAAGATATAGCTTTCATGCTTGCTTCCCAATCTGTTTACTCATGGAGATGGTGGTCTTAAACGACCTCCTACAATCTGATATATATCTTGCAATGAAGTCGTAAGGTACTCAGCAAATTCAGATACTTCTGCCAAAAATTGTTCATGCTTCAACTCTTGGTAATCTAGACCCATTTGGGTAGTGCGATCGGCCAAACAATGGAACTTTGATCGAAGTGAATTGCAAGTCTGATTCCATCCTTGTATTTGTTGATCACCGGAGGCCACCATTTCTCTAGCAAGTCTTTCTTGAGTCGAGACTGAATCTATTTCCTCTCGCAGTCTTCCCCTTTCACGGATCCACTGAGCTCTCTCTTGAGCAAAATATGTCTGACTTTTCTGATCACCTGCCCTCAATTGTTGTTGTCGGGACACCACAAATTCCGCAACTTGTGCTCCTCTAATATTTGCTAGATTAACTTGCCCTTGGAGTATGGTTTCCCTCTGAATTGCCTTGGCTCTTTCCTCTTTGAACTCTCCTTGTTGTTGGGTTAGAGCGGCTCTAGCAAGCTCTAATTTTTCTCTTAACGCTTGATTCTCAGCAAGGTAATCACACATAGCCAAATCGACTTTAATTTTTATATCAGCCTCATGATCTATTGGTTCTTTTATAAATCTCTCTTGCCTAACTTATAACAGAGGTTGTTCCTTAAGCCAATTAGGGTATCCCGGGTGGGGTTCTCTTGTGTGTCGTTTCTTAACCATCGTTCGAATTCCCATGACTATGCAACCATCCCAAATCTTTTGGGCCAATCCTTCATGAAGGGGGACCTCTGGTTCAACTTCGAACACAAATTCTTTCATATCCTCCATAGTAGGTAGAACTTGACGCCTGCCTAACAGACGTAGAACCTGCAGCGGTACGTATGGTTGCACACCCTTAATACCCATCAATAATTTAAATAAAAAGGGTGAACAGACGACATGTGCATGACTTCATCCCAAGGGAACCAAGGATAATTCCAAGTGATCTTACCTTCCGTTAGCGAGCGAAAATGTTCAACCCAAGAATTGACCCCTTTCGAACACCTATATTTCTCTACTCTTTTGTTATGACTTGGAATGTAATCGCTACGATCATAAATAAACCTTGTCACCTTATGAGTTTGGTAAAGATGTTCTACTATCCATAGTTGAAGCAATATGTTGCATCCCTCAAAGAACTATTTCCCTTTTTGACGGACAGTTAAGACACGACAGTTATCAGCTAAAATGATTGGGATGATGGTGTAATTCTCTTTCTCAATTAACACATTCACTACCCCGACCAAACGAATATTAATCTTCCCGAATCTCTTTGGAAAAACCATTGTTCCTAAAAAAGCTACCATAAAAGCAAAGTGTCTATGCTCTTTCCATATTTAAAATTTTCCCTTATTGCTGAGTTTCCTTCAAAACTTCTTGAATCCGTCTTCTTTTCCATATCTATCATACAAAAATTGTAACGAGATCCATCCTTTGTCTAATGATTCCTCCTTGATTTTGCAAATGTTCAAGTATTGAAAGAACTTGTTGATAGAGATGCCCCTTGGAGCAACAAGTTTTTGGTGGTGTAACCTCACTCCGAACCCAATAAAACCAGCTATTTCCTCAAAGGTTGAGGTCATTTCAAAATTTGGGAAACGATAAACATTGTTTGTGGAATCCCAAAAAGACCACAGTGCTTCGATCACATATCTCTTAGGGTCCACTTGCATGATTCTAGTCAAGAAACCCAAATATTTGAATATTATTCCTTGTTCTAATAGCCCCATGTCATTCCACCATGCCCACAACTACAAGGGAGTACAATCTATAATCTGAAGTGGTACGTTCGAATCTCTTTTCCTTTTCAGACACTTTTCGCGACCGGAATAAACCATGTTGTGCCTATGAAAAAAGATGTAGGGTCAAGAAACGCTCATTCACACTTACGATACTTAATTTGTGGACCTCTTATAATTGGGAAAAAAAGTGTGAGACTCATATAAAATGACACAAAATATTTTTTGAAACAAGACTTTAAGGAAAGGGAAAATAAGCACTTGTATTTATAAAGTGAATACATTTTGAATATTTGTCACTTGAATAATCATACTTAGAGCACATCTAACTAATAAATATCTAATTTATTTGAAAATTTCTTTTGGTAAGCTACTTATATTCCCTTAAACAAGTGTTTATTCTATGAGTCCAATTGCAAGACAATTTCTAGTAAATGCACTTTTAAAATCAAGGTTTAAATAATAATTTCAACTAAATCTATTATTATGAGTGACTATCATGAATTTTCATTACTATTACTTGTAGATAGATCAAAGACATGTTGAAGATGACATATTCTTAAGGGAAAAAGGTCTGAAAACTACTCCAACTTTGGCCGAAATTGGTGTTACGATACAAAACTTTATGAAGGACCTTTTACCCCACCGCACTATTTAATAGTGTATTTTAAAGGTATATATGTGCCCACGTGGACACATTACTATTTATAATGATGCAATATTTATGATGTCCACGTGGGCACATATATACCTTTAAAATACACTATTAAATAGTGCATAAGGGTAAAAGGTCCTTTCCAAAGTTCCGTATCATAACAACAATTTCAGTCAAAGTTCGGATATATTTCAGACTTTTTTCCCTACTTTTAATATGACTATAATTAAAAATCTGAGCCAATATAGAGGGTAATATATATGGTTTGATAAAGAATTTTTGTGTAAAAATAAGGAAAGAGAAAAAAAAAATCTTTTGCCTAAAATTATTGGAAATTCCAACCCATTATTAAGGATATATTGGTTGACACGCCTATAGATTAAAGAGTACTTTTATTTTAAGAAATATATAGCTATATATATATATATATATAAATATTAAAGAATTTATTTTAGAGGGAACCTAAAGCCGGTAAACAATCGAGGTCTTTCTCATGATATTTTACAAACAACACATAAAATGCACATGTTAGTCAAGAAGAGGGTCTCCTGTCCTAGACGGGCCTGACCCCTGTGTCGAGTCCCACTAAGTCAAATGCAAATGATGCAAATAAATGGAGCCTACTAGGGATATGTTTGTATATGTTTCAGTTTTACTAGGTTCAAACCTGAAGGAGATAGGTATCTAGATCGGCTTACTCGGTGGACAACTCGAGTCAGGGAGGGGCAACTTATCGTTAGCAGCGCTATTCCCACTTCATTGTTGGTCCAACCCTGCCTAAGATGTGTGACTAAAATCGTTCACTGGATGTCAAGACACTCCATCTTTATCTCAAAAGAAATTGGGATGCATAACTGCATTCCCTACTACCCTATTTTTAGAGACTCGCATGGTTGCTCCAGGAAAGACAGTTTATTATAGTTCAACAATATAAAAGTGATAAATAACCAACAAGTAGCATATTAGGCAATCACTCACAATATATCGAAAAAATAAATAATAAAATAAAACAAAAGTCAATATAACAAAACTCAAATTTTGTTAGTCTCCAGCGGAGTCACCAGAGATGTCAAACCCCTTTCCGGACCGGATAGGGGTTTTTCCAATTTAAGTGATGGTATTGATTATGAATTATTTTAATTTTTTTAGAGTCGCCACTTAGAATTGAGTTATGGTATTGCACGTCACCTTTTCTTTTTAATTCCTTATCAAAAGGAAATGACTCTTAATTTTGGTCTGCGAACTAGAAATTCGGGTAAGGAATTCAATTGACCGAGGGGAAGGTATTAGGCATCCCTCGAGTCCCGTGGTTCTAGAACGGTCGCTTTAATTGACTTACACTTAAATTATTATTATTATTTAGATATATTATGACATGCCATGATTTGGTCTTATTTATTTATTTTATTGTTGAAAATTTATTAATCTCAAATCGGATGCATAACTGCATTCTCAATTTTTGATATATAAATAGCTTAAGAGCGTAATTGTTTTCTTCTTTCGAGGGAATCATCTAATTTTCTCTGTCTACAAATTTTAGTTCAATTTTAAATAAAATTAACTATTAAGACAATTTGGTCAAGGTGTGTCACCGCATCCTTAAATGTTCTTAAGTATATTAAAAAAGATGTTGAACCACATTTTTAATTGAGACGAAATTTAATTATCTTTGTACTCATCTAATGTATAATAGAGCCTAATACATACCTATTATTATGCTAAAGCAGTCTAAAAATAAATAGCAACGTCAAAATGTTAAAGTGACCAAAAACCTTTTCTATAATTCACTTATCACCTCCCCCATAAAATATTAAATTCAATTAATTAAACTTTTTCTTATTAACATAATTGTACTTCTAGTCATTAACAAAACAGAGTGTTATTAATTTATAAATTTTTAATATAATTATTAATTTTCAGTTAAGCATAACAAAATATAAACAAATAAAGTAAGAGCAACAATAGTGTTTCCAAGCATTAACAAAACAGAGCGCAATTAATTTATAAATTTTCAATGAAAGCATAATAAAACAAAAAATACATTAAGAGTACACTTTAACTAATAATTAATGACACGTGTGACCATATCTAATTTAACAAATATTTTCTCTTAAACAATGAGGCGGCTTTCATTATTTGCAAGTTATTACCCCAAAATCTAATGTCATAAATTAATGAACTCATAAAAGGGCCCTTTTTAAGAAAAATAAATATAACCTTTATATTCACACCAAATTTGAAACTAGCCTTAGATCTATGACCTATAGAATACCAAAAATCTAAAACACTTTAGATGATAAAAATTAAATCGTATAAAAAATGCATTTTTGGTTAACAAACAATCATTTACTTAGTCCGTTTTTAAATTATGTTATCAACGAATAACTCAAAACTATGTGAATTGATCAAATTAATTAACAGTAATCCATGAGTCACGTTTCGGCTTGATAGAATAGAGCAAATAAAGAAAAACATTGACTTCTTGGTGAGCAACAAGCAATTATACGTTATATCATATTTTAATCAAAATTTAACAATACAAATATTTACATGTGTTTCAATATTATAATGGCAAAGCTAAACACATATGAAATTTGAATAAATTCAGGACATTGGAATTAAGTACTATATAATCATGAAAATATGTTATGACCCAAGGGTACCCCTACACGTAATATGGCACATGGAATCCCGAAAGGCACCAAGTAAGCCTCTTAGCATATCATCATCACATAAGTAAAGAATAATAGAGAATAGAAACACATTTTAATTCTTTAATAAAACTTTCATCAGAGTAAAGCGGAAGTCTAGACATAGTCTTATTTAGCCATCTACTACAATCGAGGTCTCAAAATAGGGTCACAACCCTTACAATAGAAATCCAAAATGAAATACAAAGAAAGGAAGGAAACAACAGAATATCATTTGTCCTCGGATCCATGAGGACATACCACAAGCTCTAGAGAATAGTCAATCCAAGCTTGAACAAGAGTGAAGGATCACCTCAAACGCCGGAACCTACACTTTGTGGAAAAAGGTGAAAGAAATATGGGTTAGTACAAAATTTCACTAAGTATGGTAGCCATGCAAAAAAAACCATGAAAATATGCTAAAAAGGGACCATTTAGTTAAAGAGCATGCATTTTATTAAGTTTGAGAATCATAATGAAAGGTAGAGTAAAAAATTAATCCGTGAACATATTCAATATATAAGTCATCACATCATAATAGAAACTCACCACGAATACCCTCAAAGTCTAGTTGTGCCATGCATAAGTAAGATCCCATACTCCTACTTATGTTAAGTAGAACTCCTTGAGTAACCATAGTTAATAATTCATCTTTTGATTACATTGGGAATAAGCCTTAACCGACATAGACCATGTGAGCTTAACATGGAATCTGGTGTATGCCCCACACCGAAAAGGGGTGTCCTACTAGCCTAAGGTAGAACTAAAATGTATTAGATTTTAGGTGGATCCACTAGCTAAACACCTATGAGGGAACATAGTTATGGGATACAGAGATTGTTACTAGATACCCAACCTTACTTAACGGGGGAGATTCCATTTCGTGAGATTAACTTTAGAAACTCGGCCTTTCTTAACGGGAGAGCCTCTATGTCATAGTAAATATCGACTCGATGCTAAGCATTACTTCCCACAATTACATGTTTAGTATTGAATTGCATTTACAAGTATGAAGGAGTGTCTAAACCCTTCACCCAACACAATTCACAAAATAGCTCATAGATTGAATAGGTGAGAATGGAATTTTAACCTTAGAATCATCATATAGTGAGAAGAAATTTCACATCATGATCATTATGTGTTTATGAGAATGAACTTTCAATTAACAAAGTAATTAGAATATAATTGTGTTCATAAGGCTTGCATACATGAAGCCCGCAATTTGGCATAATTCCCATGTATCACCCTTTTTGGATCATGGATCACAATCTTGCAATAAATTTAGGGTTAATACATTCAACATGGATAATATAATAATCAAAAGAACTACATTACAACAATATAATTCCATACAATTGACCTTACTACAATTCACCCACATCAAAGTCATAAATTAGGGTTATTGGGATTTCATGGATTCATGGGGGATTTTTATCATAAAAACACTATAATAAGCAATTAAACCATAATATAAAACAATTGAATCATTTAAACCTTTTTGAGGAAGAATCCATGACTTAGAATGAAAACCCTAGGTTTTGGAGAATTGTATACTTTGAAATTGAGAGTTTGAGGACTTCATGTATGAAAGGCTAACCATGAATCAAAACTACCATACCTTAATTGAAGATTCCTCATGAATTTGGGTAGAAAAGATGAGTTCTTGAGCCATAGACCTTGACTTCTCCTTCTTCTTCAATGGAGGTTTTAGAGAGAGAAATATTTGGGAGGGAATAAGCTTGTTTTGGGGTCTTGAATGAATGAACTAACTAAATTAATTTAGGGGTATATTAGGTTTATATAGTTAGTTTTAATTAGTATTAAATGAACCTACTTAATTAATTAATTAACCCTATGCCCCTCCCTTAACTCCAACTTAAAAACCAAACGGCCAACACAACCCTCACTCATGAGACCTCACCCACGGACCGTGGGTGGGTCCACAAGTCGTGCTGGTATGTCATAGATCAGACAGAGAGTTTGGCCAAGGAGGGGAGGTCCAGCCTCGATCCACGACCCCCACCTACAGGGGGTGCCCTTTCGTGGGTTGGCTGCCTCTTTTGGCAGCTTTTTGGGGCTGCCTCAAGGTCCTCCTCAAGGACCCCTCAAGGGTCCTTGGGGGGGTCATGTCTTGACTTTTATACCCAAAAACATTTATTTTTTTGTACCGGAGGTTATTTTATGAATCCAACCTTTACGTTAAACCCCATTTAGGCCACTAGTTTACACTTTAGGCTCTAGCTTAGTCTTCTAGTTTTAGGGGGCATAACAATATCACCCCCCTTGGGGACATTCGTCCTCGAATGACAATCTAGACACCTTAAGGAATTAAAGACTCAAGACTAGCAGCCCATTAGGCATGAAACATCAACAATATGCAAAATTTACAGATGCATTATTCACAACATCCACTATACAAAAGAGGCAACTTCAACTCCATCTCAAACATGAGCAATGCATAATAAGGGAGTAGGAACTACATCTAACAACTCAATATGCACAAAGTTTAATATTTCACATTTTCATTGGAGGAACTCACTTCTCCAAATAAAATATTGCTCAACACATCATCATGGAGCCAATATGCAATTATTCTCAAAAGCATACTAAAGCATGTTCATCAACTCATCTCATGAAGTCAAATAGGCAACTCATACTAAATGCACAACAACATGAGGGACTTAAATCATGAAAGGTCATTTTTTCTCATTAATCATGAATTTCATCAGGAACATGCATCATATAAGGAAACCATGGACAACACACAACTTACACATGACTTCCAAAACAAGGAAATTCTAGAGGAACTATTTACCTCAAGCTTGAGTAGGAGTAGAAGGGAAGAGATGAGGGTATCAGTACTTCATATCGTCCTCGACCTCCCAAGTAGCACCCTAAACTAGATGATTTATCAACAAAACCTTAGCGGAAACTACTTCCTTGTTTCTCAAATTCTTGACTTGCCGGTCAAGAATTTCTACCCGAACCTCTTCATTAGAAAGTCTTTCATCAACACCCAACCCTTCTAAACGAATAATGGACACCGGGTCCCCAATACACTTTTTAAGCATAGAAACATGAAACACCAGGTGAACCGGAGCCAACTCATTTGTTAAGTCCAATTCATAGGCAACTTCCTCAATACGATTCAAAATTTGATATGGGCCTACATACCGGGGGCTAAGTTTCCCCTTTTTTTCAAACATCATCACACCCTTCATGGGTGAGATTTTCAAATAGACCCAATCCCCTATAATTAGTTCATATACTATGTCGTTTTACCTATATTTAGAACCCCTATATAAGCCTTTTTAACCCCAAACTCACTCCATTTAATTCATTCTTCCTAAATCCCAAAAGAAAACCAAAACCTCCTCTCAAATATTCACTCTCTAAAACTTGAAGAAAAAGAATAAGGTTTCACCTAGGGTTTCAAGGTCAAGGTTCAATTCATCCATTGGAGCTTAGAATTGGGCTTTGTTGTTAAGGTAAGGTAGTTTTCATCCATGGATATCCTTCATTCATGGAGCCCTCTCAAATCTCCAATTTCAAAAGATAGAAATCCCCAATTGTTAGGGTTTGATTCCAAAGCCATGGGTCCCTTTCAAACTTGCTTCTAATGGTTGAATTACATTATAATAAGCATGAATTGATGATTTCGTGTGGTTTTTATGATGTATCCCCAAGAACCCATGAAATCCCCATGTTTCTCAATTGTGATCTCATAATGTGGGTCTTTGTTGATGAAAGGTGAATTTTATGAATTAACGCATGAAGTGATAGAATCACATGAATTATAATGAAAACCATGTATAATGAATGAATTTTAGATGTGATGGTGGAAAGTATTTTATGAATCTTGAAAGGGTAATTTCTATGAGATTATGCATGTTTTCATGAAGTCTATGTGTATGTTTTAAGGACACTTGAGAGTAAAGTATCAAAGATTATGATAATGATGTTGTGTTGATTGAAAGTACATTCTCATGAACACATAATAAACATGGTGTGAAGGGTTTTCTCACATAATGATGATTCTAAGGTTTAAAGGTTTTCTCACCTAATTGAATCTAAGATTTATATGTAGACATGAACGGAGAAAGGTTTTCTCACGCATGATCTAATGAGCTATCCTAATGAACTAACTTGGATTGGTTGTCAAGGACATCCTTCCATGAGACATGAATTAAGTAAGACTCAATAAGTATTTTATGGAAATTATGCTGAGCATCGAGTGGATATTGACATTGAGATGAAAGCTCTCCCATTAGTAGAGGCCGAGTTTCTAGAAGAGGTCTCGTGAGATGGAAGCTCTCCCGTTAGTAGAGGTCGGGTTTCTAGTAGCAATCTCCTTATCCCATAACTATGTGTCCCCATAGATTGATTAGCTACTGGATCCACTTAAGCTAGAAGTTCATGGTTCTACCTTAGGCAAGTACAATAACCCTTTTTGATGTAGGAGACACCGGGCGATCGTGTTTTAGCTAACATGGTCTCTATACCGGTTAAGGCTAATTATCCCACAATAAGAGCATGAATAATGAACTATGGTTACTCAAGAAGCTTTGTATATGAGTTCAAATGTTTTAAGGATGATGTTGACTTATGTTGTCCATGATTATGGTTATCTTATATGATGTTTAAACTTGGCAAATTGCATGCTTTTATATGAAATGTCCCTTTTTGCATGTTTCAAAGATTTTATGCATGGCTATTATACTTGGTGTATTTTTGTACTAACACCTACTTTTGCCTACATCTTTTCCAAGTGTTGGTTCCGGCACTCAAGGTGATCATTCTACTGGCTAGAGCTTGGACCTTGATTTCCTTTCGAGCTTGGTGAGTCCTTATGGTTCGGGGACGTAGTTATTGTTTTAGTTTCAAATTCTTGTATTTTCTTTTTGGACATGATGTATGGGCTAGGCCCATTTTCATTCACTATTGTAATAGATGGCTATGATGAGACAAGTGTCTAGATTTCCGCTTTATTTTATGAAAAACATTTTTATGACTTGGAAATGTGATTAACTCTTATTGTTCTATTTCTTATGTACTAAAGCTAAGTGGCCTGTATGGAGTCCTTCGGGGTTCTTTACGCCATGTTACATCTAGAGGGTACCCTTGGGTCGTGACAAACTTGGTATCAGAGCATAAGGTTTAGAATGATCCAAGGATGATGTCTCATAAGCCATGTCTAGTAAAGTCTTGTTCATGAGTGTGAAGCGCTCCACATTTATGAATGGAAGGCTACAAGATGTTTAGGAAATTTCACTTATTCATTACTCTTAAGTTGTGCTTTAGAGTTTAACTCTAACAGATTTCTCTCTCCTAATCCTTGACCTATGTATTCGGGATATGAATACCAGAAGGAGTGCTAGAAGGATGGAGGGTGACATGTGGAACAAGGAGCTCCTCTTCAAGCTCCTAAAGCTCCGATAGATCCTTTGGCTGAAAATATGACAAATGCAGAGGTTAGGTCGATTTTTCAAATGTTGGCTTAAGCTTTGGCGAATCAAGCCAATTGATAAGTTGTAGCTCCAGTGAATCCTAATGTGAATTCAGTGGCTTCAAGGGTGAGGGATTTTTCTAGAATGAACCCTCCAGAATTTTATTGCTCCAAAGTGGAGGAGGACCCTCAAAGGTTTATCAACGAGGTCTATAAGGTACTTGCTATTATGGGGGTGACTCCGGAAGAGAAGGCAGATTTAGCCTCTTACCAATTGAAGAATGTTGCACAAGTATGGTATGATCAGTGGAAAGAGGCAAGGTCGGTTAGAGCGGGTACCGTAGAGTGGGAGATGTTTAAATTGACATTTCTTGATAGATTTTTTCCCCTTGAGTTGAGGGAAGTAAAGGTGCAAGAATTCATTAACCTTCATCAAGGAAGTATGAGAGTGAGGAAGTATTCTCTAAAGGTCACCCAACTATCCAAGTATGCTCCAACTATGGTAGTAGATTCGAGGGCTAGGATGAGTAAGTTTGTGATGGGTGTGTCCAACTTGGTAGAAAAAGAATGTCGTAAGGAAATGCTAATCCATGGTATGGATATCTCACGTCTTATGGTGTACACCCAACTAATTGAGGAATCAAAACTCAAGGAGAAGAATAGGGAGGTTAAGAAGACTAGTACCGGTGATGGAAACTTCTCTAATGCAAAGTCTGAGGGACAAGGTCTGCCTAGATTTCAACAAAGGTTTTCTGGAGAAGGTTCCTCTAATGCTCCT
This sequence comes from Solanum piurae, assembly GCA_029582685.1. Taxonomy (NCBI): domain Eukaryota; kingdom Viridiplantae; phylum Streptophyta; class Magnoliopsida; order Solanales; family Solanaceae; genus Solanum; species Solanum piurae. Next base: position 29,233 of record JAJOOO010004601.1, on the reverse strand, counting down.
CCTAAGTCAATTAAGGAATGGGTGTCTAACCTTAAACCTCAAGGAGGAAATGGAGATGGTTCTCTTTTTGCTAGATCTACATGTGCAAGATGTGGGAAGAAATATGATGGTAAGTGCCTAGCCAGCACCGATGGATTCTTTAGTTGCAAGAAGAGTGGACACAAATGAGAGATTGTCCCATGCTTGCAGCAAAAGGAAGGTAAAGCAAGCAAGCTCCTCCAAGCGGTTCAAACTCAAATTCCCCCAAACAAAACTGATTTTATGCTCTTCAATCCCGAGGTAACCAAGAGAGCTCCCCGAATGTAGTCACCGGCATGTTACAAGTTTATAATCATGATGTATATGCTTTGTTAGATCCATATACTACTTTATCTTTTGTGACGCCATATGTGGCGATGTGATTTGATGTTCCCCTACAGGTGCTAATAGAACCATTTTTCTATCTCTACTCCTTTTTGTGACTCCGTGGTGGACAAGAGGGTCTATAAAAGGTGTGTCATTTCCTTATTCCATAGAGTTACTTTTGTGGACTTGGTAGAGCTAGACATGTGAGACTTTGATGTGATTCTTGGTATGAATTGGTTGCATGCATGTTATGCCTCTATTGATTGTAGAACTTGGGTGGTTAGATTCCAATTCCCAAATGAGCATCTCCTAGTGTGGAAAGGGGGAAATTCTATGCCTAGGGATCGGTTTGTTTCTTCTCTCAAAGCAGAGAAGATGATCTCTGAAGGGTATATTTACTATCTTGTTAGGATGAGGGATGTAGATTTCGAAACCCCTACTCTAGATTCGGTTTCGGTAGTCAATGAATTCCCAGAAGTTTTACCCGATGATTTACCCGATATTCCTCCCGAGCGGGCAATAGATTTTGGTATTGACCTTCTCTCGAATACGCAACCTATCTCTATCCTTCCTTATAGAATAGCTATGGCGGAGTTAAAAGAGTTGATATAGAAACTAAAGGATCTATTGGATAAGGGTTTCATCCGACCGAGTATGTCTCCATGGGGTGCTCCCGTGTTGTTTGTTAGAAAGAAATATGGGTCTCTTTGAATGTGCATTTATTATCATCAATTGAATAAAGTGACCATCAAGAATAAGTATCCTCTTCCAAGGATATATGACTTGTTTGACCAACTTCAAGGGGCTAGTTATTTCTCTAATTTTTATCTTCGTTCGGGTTATCACCAATTGAGGGTAAGAGGGGATGATATTCCAAAGACATCCTTTAGAACCTGGTATGGCCATTATGAGTTCGTGGTAATGTCGTTTGGATTGACTAATGTTCATACGATGTTTATGGACTTGATGAATAGATTGTTAAGGCCATACCTAGACATGTTTGTGATTGTGTTTATCGATGATATATTGATCTACTCAAGGAGTGAGAATGAGCATGTTGACCATTTATGAATTGTGTTGCAAGTTCTTAAGGACCAACAACTTTTTGCACAGTTTAGAAAGTGTGAATTTTGGTTAAGGTTCGTTGCTTTCCTTGGTCATATTGTGTCAAGCAAGGGTATTGATCTAGATCCTAAGAAGACGGATGTGGTGAAGAGTTAGCCTAGACCTCTATCTCCTTCCGATATTAAAAGCTTCTTGGGTTTGGCCGGTTATCATAGAAGGTTTATTGAGGAATTTTCTTCCATTGCTTCACCTTTGCCGGTTTTGAATCAAAAGAAGGTTAAGTTTGTGTGGTCGAAAGCTTGTGAGAAAAGTTTCCAAGAGTTGAAAGATAGATTTACTTCCTCTTCGTTGTTGACCTTACCGAAAGGTACGGATGGTTTTTTGGTGTATTATGATGCCTCTAGAGTTGGGTTAGGATGTGTGCTTATGCAAAATGGTAAGGTTATTGTCTATTCTTCAAGGTAACTTAAAGTCCATGAGAAGAATTGTCCTACCCATGATCTTGAGTTAGCGGCGGTTGTTTTTGCCTTAAAGATATGGAGGCATTGTTCCTATGGGGTCCATGTTGATGTTTTCACCTATCACAAAAGTCTACAATATGTGTTTAGTCAAAAGGACTTGAATCTTCGTCAACGAAGGTGGCTATAACTCTTGAAGGATTATGACATGAGTGTCCTTTATCACTCCGGTAAAGCTAATGTGGTAGAGGATGCTCTTAGTAGATTTTCAATGGGTAGTGTAGCTCATATAGATGAAGAAAAGAAAGAGTTTCTTCGTGATGTTCATAGGTTGGCCCGATTAGGTGTTTAACTAGTGGATTCCACCAAGAGTGGTGTCATGGTCCATAATGGTTCTAAATCATCTTTTGTAATGGATGTGAAGTCTAATAAAGGTCTTGAACCCATATTAGTGTAGTTGAAAGAAGTGGTACTTAAGAAGACCGTTGAGGCTTTTTCCCAAGGGGGAGATGGGGTGCTTCGATATCAAGGCCGCTTATGTGTCCCGAATATCGATGATTTCAGGGAACAGATCCTAGAGGAATCCCATAGTTCTAGGTATTTTATTCATTTGGGAGAAACCCAGATGTACCGTGACCTACGGGACGTTTATTGGTGGAATGGGATGAAGAAATATATTGCAGAATTTGTGGATAAGTGTCCTAATTGTCAACAAGTGAAAGTTGAGCACCAAAAACCAAGAGGTTTGTCCCAAGACATTGCTATTCCTACTTGGAAGTAGGAGAACTTGAACATGGAATTTATAGTTGATTTTCCTCGCACCCGGCGACAACATGATTCAATATGGGTAATAGTGGATTTGATGACGAAATCGGCTGAGCACTTCCTTCCTGTCAAGGTTTCATATTCGGCGGAACACTATGCAAATATGTATTTGAGAGAGATGGTGAAATTGCATGGTGTGCCTTTGTCTATCATTTCTGATCGTGGTACCCAATTCACTTATCAATTTTGGAAGTTATTCCAAAAAGGTCTTGGTACAAAGGTTAAGCTTAACACGACTTTTCATCCCCAAATCGATGGACAGGCAGAGCGTACTATCCAAACTTTGGAAGATATGTTGAGAGCTTGTGTGATTGATTTTAAAGGTAATTGGGATGACCATTTGCCATTGATTGAATATGCCTATAATAATAGCAATCACTCGAGTATTAGTATGGCTCCATTTGAGGCTCTTTATGCTAGAAGCTATAGATCTCCTATAGATTTGTTTGACGTCGGTGAAGTGGCTTTAATAGGTCCTGATCTAGTTTATGAAGCTATTGAGAAGGTTCGGCTCATTAGAGAGAGGTTGAAAATGGCTCTAAGTTGCCAGAAGTGTTATGCCGATGTTAAGAGAAGGGACCTTGAGTTTGATATTCATGATTGAGTTTACTTGAAAATCTCACCTATGAATGGTGTAATGAGGTCTGGTAAGAAAGGGAAGCTTAGTCCCCGATATGTAGGCCCATATCAAATTTTGAGACGTGCTGGTAAGGTTGCCTATGAGTTAGACTTGCCAAATGAGTTGTCATCGGTGCATCTTGTTTTTCATGTCTCTATGCTTCAGAATTGTGTTGGAGATCCGATATCCATAATCTCCCTAGAAAGGTTGGGAGTTGATGAAAGTCTCACTTAAGATGAAGTTCCGGTTGAGATTTTGGAATGACGAGTTAAGAAGTTAAGGAATAAGGAAGCGGCTTCCGTAAAAGTGTTGTGGAGGAATTATTTAGTTGAGGATGCTACTTGGGAGGCTGAGGCCGATGAAGTCCCGATATCCTAATCTCTTTCCTTCTACTCCTACTCTTACTCTAGCTTGAGGCAATGACTTCCTCTTGGGTTGTCTTATGTTTTGCTTTTCCTCATGTTATTGTGCATCAAGTATGAGTTGCCTATATTCTTCATGAGATGATTGTTGAACATGCATTAGCTATGCTTTTTGAGAATGAATTGCATAGAGGCTTCATGAGATGGTGTGGAGCATGCTTTTGAGCTTAGAGAAGGTAGTTCCTACTAGAACATGAGAAATGTTTAAATGTTTTATGCATAATGGGTTGTTATATGTGGTTCCTACATCCTTGTGATGCATTGAATGTGATTAGTATAGAGTTAATGTTTTTTTCCTTTTCTTTGTGCATTGTTATGCTGTTGCATGCATGATGGGCAGCTAGTCTTGAGTCTTGACTTCCATAAGGTGTCTAGAGCATCATTCAAGGATGAATTTTCCCAAGGAGGAGATATTGTAACACCCTGTATCCAAAGAGAGACATTTAGAAACTTTTGAGATGATGGTGCAGCCAACCACGCCAACCACCCATGACCGTGAAAGGGACCACGGACCATAGGTGTGGTCCGTGGTTGGAGCCCCAGAATCCCAAGTTTCTGACCCCAATCGACGGTACATCAGGACGGTTCGTGGGTCATACCATGGCCCGTCGACTAGGTCCGTCATTGGACACTCAAATATAGTCCTAGCATAGACCACGGAAGGGAAATACGGATAGTAGGTCGGTCCACGCCCCGTGGTCCAGTGGCCATAGGTCAAGACCAAATTGTCTCACCACCAACCACGGCTCACCAGGACGGACCATAGGTCCATCCACTGTCTATTGACTAGGTCCGTAGGTGGGTAGGTCGGAGGCAGTTGGCATTTTAACTTAGGGGTAGTTGAGTCTTTTTCTAATTAATTAGTTTCTATACTATGTCATTTTACCTATATTTAGAATACCTATATAAGCCTTTTGAACGCCAAACTCACCCCATTTAATTCATTCTTCGTAAATCCCAAAAGAAAACTAAAATCTTCTGTCAAATATTCTCTCTAAAAGAAGAAGAAGAAAAAGGAGAAGGAGAAGGAGAAGGAGAAGGAGAAGGAGAAGAAGCAAGAGAATAAGGAGAAGAAGCAAAAGCAGAAGAAGAAGAAGAAGAAAAACTCAAAGGAGAAGAAGAAGAAAAAGCAGCAGAAGAAGAAAAACTCAAAAAAAAGAAAAAAAGAAGAAGAAGCTATAGAAGAAGAAGGAGAAGAAGAAGAAGAAGAAGAAGGAGAAGAAGAAGAAGAAGAAGAAGGAGAAGAAGAAGAAGAAGAAGAAGAAGAGGCATAAGAAGGAGAAAAAGAAGAAGAAGAATAAGAAGAAGAAGAAGAATAAAGAAGAAGGAGAAGAAGAAGAAGAAGAAGAAGAGGAATAAGAAGGAGAAAAAGAAGGAGAAGAAGAATAAGAAGAAGAAGAATAAAGAGCAGAAGAATAAAAGGAGAAGGAGAAGAAGGAGGGGGAGGGGGAGGAGGAGGAGAAGGAGAAGGAGAAGAAGAAGAAGAACAACAACAACAACAAGGAGGAGGAAAAGAAGGAGGAGCAGAAGAATGAGAAGAAGAAGGGAGAGGAGGAAGAAAAGGAAGAGAAGGAGGAAAAGGAGGAGAACGAGGAGAAGAAGGAGGAGCAGAAGAAGGAGGAGGAGAAAGAGGAGGAGGAGGAGAAAGAGGAGAAGGAGGAGAAGGAGAAGAAGGAGAAGATGGAGAAGAAGAAGGAGAAGAACGAGGAGGAGGAGGAGAACGAGGAGAAGAAGAAGAAGAACAACAACAACAACAAGAATAAGAAGAAGAATAAGGAGGAGCAGAAGAAGGAGAGGAGGCAGAAGAAGAAGAAGAAGAAGAAGAAGAAGAAGAAGCAGAACAAGAAGAAGAAGGAGAAGAAGACAAAGAAGGAGAAGAAGGAGAAGGAGAAGGAGAAGGAGAAGAAGCATGAAAAGAAGTAGTAGAAAAACTCAAAGAAGAAGAAGGAGAAGGAGTAGAAGAAGGAGAAGGAGGAGAAGAAGGAGAAGAAGGAGAATAAGGAGAAGAAGAAGAAGAAAAAGAACGGGGAGGAGGAGGAGAAGAAGAAGGAGGAGGAGAAGAAGTAGAAGGAGAAGAAGTAGAAGGAGAAGAAGAAGGAGAAGAAGGAGAAGAAGAAAAAGAAGGAGGAGTAGAAGAAGGAGAAGGAGAGGGAGGAGGAGGAGGAGAAGGAGAAGAAGAAGGAGGAGAAGAAGAAGGAGAAGGAGAGGGAGAAGGAGGAAAAGGAGGAGAAGAAGGAGAAGGAGGAAAAGGAGGAGAAGAAGGATAAGGAGGAGGAGAAGAAGGAGGAGGAGAAGGAGGAGGAGGAGGAGAAAGAGGAGAAGGAGGATAAGGAGAAGAAGGAGAAGATGGAGAAGAAGAAGGAGAAGAAGGAGGAGGAAGAGGAGGACGAGGAGAAGAAGAAGAACAACAACAACAACAAGAATAAGAAGAAGAATAAGGAGGAGCAGAAGAAGGAGAGGAGGCAGAAGAAGAAGAAGAAGAAGAAGAAGAAGAAGCAGAAGAAGAAGAAGGAGAAGAAGAAATAGAAGGAGAAGAAGAATAAGGAGAAGGAGAAGAAGCAGAAGAAGCATGAGAAGAAGTAGTAGAAAAACTCAAATAAGAAGAAGGAGAAGGAGTAGAAGAAGGAGAAGGAGGAGAAGAAGAAGAAGAAGGAGAAGAAGGAGAAGAAGAAGAAGAAGAAGAACGAGGAGGAGGAGGAGGAGAAGAAGGAGGAGGAGAAGAAGTAGAAGGAGAAGAAGTAGAAGGAGAAGAAGAAGGAAAAGAAGGAGAAGAAGAAAAAGAAGGAGGAGTAGAAGAAGGAGAAGGAGAGGGAGGAGGAGGAGGATGAGGAGAAGGAGAAGAAGAAGGAGGAGAAAAAGAAGAAGAAGGAGAGGGAGAAGGAGGAAAAGGAAGAGAAGAAGGAGAAGGAGAGGGAGAAGGAGGAAAAGGAGGAGAAGAAGGATAAGGAGGAGGAGAAGGAGAAGAAGAAGGAGGAGGAGGAAGAAGGAGAAGAAGAAGGAGGAGGAGGAGAAGGAGGAGGAGGAGAAGTAGGAGAAGGAGTGGGAGGAGGAGAAGAAGGAGAAGAAAAAGAATAATAAGAACAAGAAGGCGAAGAAGCAGGAGAACAATGAAAAGAAGAAGAAGAAGAAGCAAAAGTAGAAGAAGAAGATGAAGAAGAAGAAGGAGAAGGAGGAGCAGAAGGAGAAGAAAGAGATAAAGGAGAAGGAGGAGGAGAAGGAGAAGGAGAAGAAGAAGAAGAAGAAGAAGCAAAAGTAGAAGAAGAAGATGAAGAAGAAGAAGGAGAAGGAGGAGCAGAAGGAGAAGAAAGAGATGAAGGAGAAGGAGGAGAAAAAGGAGAAAGAGAAGAAGAAGAAGAAGGAAGAGGAAGAAGGAGAAGGAGTAGAAGAAGGAGGAGGAGAAGAAGGAGAAGAAGAAGAAGGAGAAGAAGAACAAGAAGAATAAGAAGAAGAAGGAAGAAGAAGGAGAAGAAGGAGAAGAAGAATAACTCAAACAAGAAGAAGAAGAAGCAGAAGCAGAAGGAGAAGAAGAAGAAGGAAGAGGAGCAGAAAATGGAGAAGGAGAAGAAGAAGGAAAAGAAGGTGAAGAAGAATAACTCAAACAATAAGAAGAAGAAGCAGAAGGAGAAGGAGGAGCCGAAGGATAAGAAGGAGAACAAGAAAAAGGAGGAGAAGAAAGAGAAGGAGAAGAAGATGGAGAAGGAGAAGAAGAACGAGAAGGAGAAGGAGAAGGAGAAGGAGGAGGACAAGCAAGAGGAGAAGTAGGAGGAGGAGAAGGAGGAGGAGAAGGAGGAGGAGAAGGAGGAGGAGGAGAAGGAGGAGGAGAAGGAGAAGGAGAAGAAGGAGGAGGAGGAGGAGGAGAAGAAGGAGAAAAAAGAGAAGGACAAGGAGAAGAAGGATAAGTAGCAGTAGGTAGAGGAGGAGGAGGAGAAGGAGAAGGAGAAGAAGGAGAAGAATGAGGAGCAGAAGGCGAAGAAATAATACATGAAGTGATAGAATCACATGAATTATAATGAAATCCACGTCTAATCAATGAATTCTAGATGTGATGATGTAAATATGTTATGAACCTTTAAAGTGTAATTTCTATGAGATTATGCATGTTTTCATGAAGTCTATATATATGATTTAAGGTAATTTGAGAGTAAAGTGTCAATGATTATGATAATGTTGTTGTGTTGATTGAAATAAATTCTCATTAACACATAATGAACTTGATGTGAAAGGTTTTCTCACATAATGATGATTCTAAGGTTCAAAGGCTTTCTCACCTAATTGAATATAAGATTTACATGTAGACATGGACGGTGAAAGGTTTTCTCATGCGTGATCTAATGAGCTATCCTAATGAACTAACATAGATTGGTTGTCAAGGACAGCCTTCCATGAGACATGAATTAAGTAAGACATAATAAGTTTTTCGTGGGAATTATGTTTAGCACCGAATGGATATCTACATTGAGATGGAATCTCTCCCGTTAGTAGAGGTCGGGTTTCTTGAAGAGGTCTCATGAGATGGAAGCTCAACCGTTAGTATAGGCCGGGTTTCTAGTACCAATCTCCTTATCCCATAACTATGTGCCCCCATAGGTTGATTAGCTAGTGGATCCACTTAAGCTAGAAGTTCATGGTTCTACCTAATCCAAGTAGAACAACCCTTTTCAGTGTGGGAGACATCGGGTGATCATGTTTTAGCTTACATGGTCTCTATTTCGGTTAAGGCTAATTCCCCAAAAATAAGTACATGAATAATGAACTATGGTTACCCAAGAAGCTTTGTATATGAGTTCAAAGGTTTAAGGATGATGATGACTTATGTTGTCTATGATTATAATTTATGAGTTCTAATATCTTATATGATGTTTAAACTTGGCAAATTGCATGCTTTTAAATGAAATGTCCCTTTTTTGCATGTTTCAAGGATTTTATACATGGCTATCATACTTAGTACATTTTTGTACTAACGCCTACATTTGCCTACATCTTTCCAAAGTGTAGGGTCCGGCACTCGAGGTGATCATTCTAGTGTCTAGAGCTTGGACCTTGATTTTCTTCTGAGCTTGGTGAATCTTCATGGTTCGAGGAAGGAGTTATTGCTTTAGTTTCCACTTCTTGTATTTCCTTTTTGTACATGATGTATGGTCTAGGACCAATTTCATTCACTATTGTAATAGATGGCTATAATGAGACAAGTGTCTAGACTTCCGCTTTCTTTTATGAAAACCTTTTTAAGACTTGGAAATGTGCTTTACTCTTTTTGTTCTATTTCTTATGTAATGAAAGTCAAGTGGCTTGTATGGAGTCCTTCAGTGTTTTTACGCCATGTTACATCTAGGGGGTACCCCTGGGTCGTGACGCACTTGTGTGGTGATGCTGGTCGAGATGACAGGCATAATGTGGATGAATTTGTTGATACCTTTCCCTGTAATGAAAAACCCTTCTTGAGGTTTTGTAATCCACATAACGGGCCTACTTTGTGTATGGGGAAGGATAGTTTTCTAAACTTTGTTCTTTACTATCGCTTTGAGTATGATCTTGATGATTGTGCATCTTATGGGGGTAGGAGTTATTTGTCAAGAAAAGGTGAAGTATATCTTAAATTCTCCATGATGACTTCGTGTGTTCCATCTTATGATGTAATGAGTGCTAGGATCCTGTAACCTAGTCATGATTTTTCATATAGGAACACCTTATTTGACCCCAATGTGCATGACATCTTCTGAATTTTGCCGGTAAGTTGTTGCACCGTCCCTTTTAATTTGAGTTTTCATTGTGTTGTTGTGTTAGCATATTCGAGCCAGTAATTGTGTTCCATTTTGGGACATAAGTTCAAGGCATAGATAAGGACCTTTTGACGGAGTCAATTCCAGAATTTATAACACTAATCCCACAATTTCCATTTGACTCTAAAAATTGGTATGTCTATGTGTTGGGTGATTTTTGTCTCTAAACGACCGTATTGACATTGTGATCCTATTTTTTATAATGTGGCAGCGTCCAGAGGTTGTTCAAATGGTAAAATCTTCGGCCTTGTGATTTCGACAGCATGCGATCGGCCAACAGATAGGCTACGACTTCCTTTCTAATTAAATTAAGCATAAATGTGTAAATTCATGATGATGAGTGTAAATTCGAGGCGGGTACCTAGTTATTCCTTTTTTTATAGCTAGAGAACATGATTTAGGGTTGATTACTACTGTTTTGAGTGTAGTACCCTGCAGATAGGGGTTGTATCTGTGTTGTAGCATGCTATCTGATTTACTAGTTTGATTACTTGTTTTTTTAGCATGATTTGGCATTAGTCTAGGATAGACTAGTGTTTCCTTAGACCCATGCACCATGTGACTATAATATGTCTCTGACATCATTTCGGATGGAGTAGGTCCTTATAGACCATAATAGTAGACTGGTATGATAGTATGAGCCTTAGCTTAGGCATTTGCATTGCTTGTTAGCCTTCTTATCTCCTCTCCCAATTTATGTGGCTCTGATGTGTTACCGGAGATTGTGTGCTTCCTCGGGATTAGAGTGCTTCTATCTTGGAGCCTTTTGTGATATCGTTGGGAGTGGACGTAGATCGATGGTGGATTAGAGCCTACTTGAGATCCTCTTCGGAGTGGATACGCCCCCGGGCACTCTTTCTAGTTGGGTGGCTGACGCCTTTAGGAATGAGAAGACTGGTTGGGTGGCCTGGATAACTGAGATCCTCTACGGAGTTGACACGCCCCCGAGGCACTCTTGCTAGATAGGCGGTTGGTGCCCCTGGGAGTAGATGGTTGGGCGGCCTAGGTTGATAGTCACTCTTGCTAGCTGGGATAGGAGTTGACTGGTTCAGTTGGTTGTCACTCTCTTGCTAGAATGGCTAGGAATTGACTAGTTCATGGATTCGGATCTTGATTACTCTTCTACCTTGAAGACTTATCTATTCAATGTACTTGTCGGGATTTTGGGATCTGTTTGGGTTTTATTTAAACTTGCGCACACCTTCTATCTTATGGGGGTCCAGTTAGGTTTAGTTTAGTTGTCCTTAGATTTACTTTTGGTATGCTCGTTGCCTTCTTTTCATATTCCCTTTGGCATGTATTTGTGTCTAGATTCTATCTTTTCTGATTGTCTTTACCTTTCTTGTTCGATCGGCCTATGATGCCTACTAAGTACCTTGATTTGGTACTTATGCTACATTTGTATCTTCTCGTGATATAGATCCTAGTACCAGCTACCAGCGGTGATCGTTCGTGTTATCTTTTGCAGCTTGTGGATATCAGAGATGACGGTGATCACCTAGCGTTATAGATAATCATGTCTCTTTCTGTACTTGTGAGAGTCTTTTTCCTTTTAGACGGCTTGTTGTGGTCCACTTTTGGGACTTGTATTTATCTCGTTATATAGCTCTGTACTCGTGACTTCCATGTTCTGGAGGGGAGGGGGGGTTCCTTTGTATATAAGTTTTGGTTTGTTTTCCATTCTTTTGTCTTTTCTTATTGTTAGTATTACTATTTGTTTTGTTCTACCCTAGTACTCACTACTTCTTGTTTTGGGTACGGGTCATCTTAACTACTAGTGGGTTTTAGTAGGTGTCATCATGATTCAGGAAGTCGGGTCAGGACAACATATTATATTTGTAAGACCTCTGAGTTGGGAAAGGGTAAAAAGGGGTGAAGCGGGCAAGTCACAAGCCCAAAAATGCACCATGGGACCCTTCAGAGAGCCCTAGGCGGGTCGTGAAGGGGACCACGACTCATTTTGGTGCTCGTGAAGTCTTTCGAGAACTTGCCCAAAAAATAGATTCCCCTCCCACGGATCCTTAGACGGCTCGTGGTGAGCATCACAAACCGTTAGAGTGGTCATGAAGAGGGTCAAGGTAGCACGGGTCCTCCTCTAGCTACTGGTCAAGGGTCACGGGCATCACTATGGAGCGTGAAGCCCCACACGGACTGTGAAGTCGTCCGTGAAGGGTTTTCATTATACTTATAGTTTAGGGTCAACTTCAAACGATCATATCATTAAGCACCAAATGAATTAGGTGGAGAACGACCTATCAAATTAAAGGTCTCTGAGTCCTCTTTCCAACGTCATCGAATTTGCCTAATTCCCATCTCGGAGTAAGAAGTTATTCCCGAATGAGTGAAGCACTATTTGGCAGAATTTCATCAGGACCCGTTTGACGAGCCGTGGTGATGATGACGACCCATTTTGGCCTCCATCTTGCAAATTCGGCAGTTTCCAGTCAAGGACTTTTGGGTCTTTTCCCCCAATTGTTTTGACTCAATACTATGTCATTTTTCCTTCTACTCAAATCCATGTATAATGATTTTAAACCCCCAAATCACTCAAACTAAATTCATTCTCTTAAATTTCCAAAAGAACATCAAGCTCTTCCTCTCAAATATTTTTCTCTTTAGAAATTGAAGAATAAAGCTAGGGTTTCAAGATCAAGCCTTCAAATCCTCCATTGTTTCCAAGCTTTTGGCATCAAGGTATGATAGTTTTCATCCATGGATCCCTTCCATCCATGGAGTTCCCAAATTCTCCTATTTTGTAAAGTTAGATTCCCCAAAAGTTCAATTGCCATGGGTTCCTTTCAATATTGATTTAATTGGTTGTTTTATGATTTTTATGCATGAATTGAAGTAATTGCATGATTTTAAGTTGTTTTCCCAGGAACCCATGCATAACCCATGTTTTTCAATTTATGGTGATATGATGTGGGTTTTGGATTATGAAAGAAGATTATATGAAATCAAACATGAATTGATAGAATTACATGAAATTATGATGAATTTCAATGAACCCGTGTCTAACCCATGTTTTCTAGATGTTGATGATTGAAAGTGCGTCTTGAACAATGAAAGATGAATTTATGAAAATATGCATGTCTTCTCTTTATGAAATAGATTTAAATGAATTTGAAGATGCTTTGACTTTGAAGACATAATGAAGTTTATGAATTATTAAAAGAAAGCATGTTCATGAAAGTATGTTTATGACCCAAGAAAAGCTTATAGATGAGATTGTCTATATGTTATGTGAATCTTGGCCACATAAGACTATGGGACTTAGAAACTATATGAAAAGATCATGGACGGTGAAAGGTTTTCTCACGCATAGTATAAGGAGCTATCCTATGACAAGACAAGGGGCGACTACCCATGTATTTTAAAGATAAGATGAGCCAAGACTTAATAACTACTCCATGTGAATTATGCTTAGCACCCAAAAGGTATTGAGATGGAAGCTCTTCGGTGTTGAGGTCAGGTTTTCTAGAAGCAATCTCCTTATCCCTTACCTATGTGCCCCCATAGGATGATGCTCTAGATACATAGCTAGTAGATCCACTTTAGCTCAGATTCATGGTTCTACTTTGGCAAGTAGGATACCTCTCTTTTGGTGTGGGAGACACTGGGGATCATGTTATAGCTCACATGGTCTTTATGTTGGTTAAGGCTCATACCCAAAATAATAATGAACTAAGGTTACTTCAAGATGTATCTTACATGGGTTCAAAGATTATGTTCACTTGCATTGATAATGGTTTTATGACTTATGGTTTCTAACTCTAACAATACATGTTTTAGTTTGATCATTGCATACTTATGAAAATATCCCTTTTTAGCATGATTTAAATGTTTTATGCATGGCTATCATACTTGGTACAGTGTTTTATACTAACGCATACTCTTGCCTACATTTCTCCTAGATGTAGGGTCCGATAGTCAGGGTTCTTAGTTGCGTGGCTAGAGGTTGATTCGAGAGATTTTGAGCTTCGGTGAGACCTCATGTTTCGAAGACCAAGAATTTACTTCACTTATGTCTTTATATTCCAGTTTTGAACTTGATGTATGGTTTACGTCCCAATTTCTTCTTATTTACTAGATGGCTTAGAGACAAGTGTTTAGACTTCCGCTTCGTTTTATAAAATTTTGGACTTGAAATATTGTTCCTTATCTCTTTTGGTTCTATTTCTTATGTTATGAATTTTAAATGGCTTGTATGGGGCCTCTTGGGGTCTAATACACCATGTTACATCTAGGGTGTACCGCTGGGTCGTGACAATATTCAAATTAGGTCGTCTACCTTTCAAGAGACACATTGGGTTGTCACTTCGTTCAAAGTGACTTGTAAAGTTCAATTAGGTCATCTGCCTTTCAATAGACATGTTAGGTTGTCATCTCGTTCAAAGTTACATGTTATATTCAAGCTCCGCCTTTCAAGGAGAAACGCTGGGTTGTTACATTCCTTCATATGACATGTCAGGTCGCCCGCCTTTCAAAGAGACATGTGGGATTGTCACCTTGTTCAAAATGATATGTTATATTCAAGTTGGGTCGTCCCCCTTTCAAAAAGACATGTTGGGTTGTCACCTCCCTTCAAGTGACTTGTTTGGTCATCCGCCTTTCAAAGAGACACGTTAGGTTGTCACCTCCTTCAAAGTAACCTTTTATATTCAAGTTGGGTCGTCCCCCTTTCAAAGAGACATATTGGATTGTTACCTCCCTTCAAGCAAAATGTTGGGTCATGCGCCTTTTAAAGAGACATTTTGGGTTGTCACCTCGTTCAAAGTGACATAATACCTTCAAGTTTGGTTGTCCCCCTTTAAAGAGACACGTTGGGTTGTCAACTTCCTATAAGTGACATGTTAAGTTCAAGATTAGGTCGTCCGCCTTTAAAGAGCGTGTTGGATTGTCACCTCCCTCTAAGTGACATGTTATATTCAAGATTGGGTCGTCCTCCTATAAAGATACATGTTGGGTTGTCACTTCCCTCTAAGTTACATCTTCAGTTCAAGATTAGATTGCCTGCCTTTTAAAAGACATGTTGGGTTGTCACCTTGTTCAAAGTGACATGTTATACTCAAGTTGGGTTGTCTGCCTTTAAATAGACACACAGGGTTTTCACCACCCTCTAAGTGGCACAATAAGTTCAAGATTTGGTAGTCCACCTTTAAAAAGACACATTGGGTTGTCACCTCCCTCTAAGTGGCATGTTTAGTTCAAGTTGGGTCATGTTTGTTTCAAGAGACAAGTTAAGTCGTCACCTCGATCAAAGTGACATTATTCGCATTGTCTTCCTGTCAAATAAGTACACTACCTTCGTTATGCAATTTTGGAAGTAACATCGAAGGTATGTGAATGTTTTCACTTTACAATCAATCCTTGCCTTCTGTTTATTATTTTCAGCCCTGTTGGCAGACGTAGAGTATTTTTCAAAATCTCTACCAACGTCTATATTGTTTTGTTCAAAGTTTATCAAACCAAATTTGGGTTCGTCAACTTTGTTTGACCAGGATCTCTTTCATCGATCCTAATCAAACATAGGGGCATGTTGTTGACACCAAATTTTTGTCTGATATTTTTTAAAATTAATATTTTAAAATATTTTACTTATTTATTAATTCAAAATACATGATTTCAAATTTTAATATAATTTTTCAATAATTATCCTTGTTTGTGAAAATGGTAGAATTTTTATCAATTAATTTTGATTACATCATTTTTGTCACAATCAGTTGAATATATTTTGTATAATTTTTTACTTCGATTAAAGCATCATTTTTTGTTAAATTGCATTTTAACATGTCATTGGTTACCTTCGTTACATTTGTTAATACGTCTGGTAATATTCACTTTATTTGTTACATTTGTTACTATTCATCTTGATGTTTTTAGCATAGTTTAGAAATATATTTGAATATAGATGAGATTTGATACACAAATATTTTATTAACCAGTGGTTCTGGCACACGACTTTAAGGTCATGGTATTGTACAAAAAATATTTTAAAAATTTCCTATTTATGCCGTTGTATGTTGACAAAGTTAGGTGGTGGTAAAAAATATTCTTTTCAATGTAACAAATTCCCATTTTTTTTTCTAGTCCACCACCGCCAAACCCACCACCAACCCACAACCAAACAAAAAGAACCCGCACCACCAACTCCGACCTGTAACACCCCGTATTACGCGTAAATTAGTTCTATTAATAAACTTATCGTATAGGTGAGGGACCATGTTTATTATATGATTAGTGTTGGTTTAAACTAGCTTGAAAGATGATGTGATGCCTTGCACGTTGTAGCATGTGTACTGCAAGTTAACCCCAACGAAAGTATTTAAACTTGAGATAGTAAGGTGGTAATTGAGTTTAAAGCTAAAATTTACGTGCTAAGTTAAGGCAAAAGGAATTAATATTTAGATAATGGAATAAAATGGTGACATTCTTGCTTGGCTTAATTAAGCTACTAGGTGCATCACCTACTTGAGCTATATGGATATACTTAAAGGGCTCAAGGTAAATGGATCAGATTTAGGCTTATATTAATGGGCTTACTTGAGGCCCAAACTAAGTAAAATAAAATAAAAGTGAAAGGAAACCCAACAGCCAAATCTACCAAGGCCCAATGTAGTTAAAGCCCAAGTAAAGGAAAGCAGGTGCATCACCTAGTTTGACCTTTTGAGCTGCTTAATGTACATAAGCAGGTGCATCACCTACTTGACTAAATAGTGTCTGAAAATGGACCAAAAAAAGGGAGGTTCTAGAGGATTTTTTTAATGGTCAATAAGGCTCTCTATAAATCCAATATAAGCTTATGTTTTCACTCATTTTAAAACACAAAATTCAGAATTAACTTCAGCTATCTCTCTCTTTTCTCTCAAGAGCAGCCTAAAAATTCCTTCTAGGGTTCTTGAAGAAACCCGCATATCTGCAAACCACGGTAAGAGAAAAACTTATGGATTTAGTTGAATTCTCCCATGGAAGTCTAGGAAAACATGTTATTCATGCTTAATTATAAGTACAAGGTAGAAGTTCCCATAAGCTATTGCTCATTTTTTTTCTTGGTTATTAAGAAACTATTCTCTGCTTCTTTGGTTTAAGTGTGAAGGGAAGTTGAAGTTCTAGAAGAGTTCAAGTTATAAGGAGAAGTTGCAGAAATTGAGGTAAGGTGACTGCTCCATTTTTTTCCTCCTTATGTATGAGTTTGAGTGAGGAATTATGGGTGTGATGTCATGAAGAACTCAGGGGGTGGTGAGTTCAATATTTGGTTGTATGATAAAGAATATTTGATATTGTTTTATGTGTATTCTTGTTGGGGCAGCTTGGGTAATCTTCAGAAAGGATATATAAGGTATGTATTGTACAGAGAAGGAGGGTGTGGTGATACACATTATTTTAAGGGTTGTATGGGCTCATTATTCATCAAAGGTAGCTACTGTTTTACGAGGCTCACATTGTGGTAGCTGCTAATTTTAGTTTATCATGACTTATATTGTAGATTAACACCTAAAGTGGGAGGCTGAATTGTGATAGTTATATTGGTCAGAAAATAGGGTATGTAAGGCTATTCTATTCATATTCCTTGACATGAAATTTGATATTTGCAGTTAATATCAACTAAGTGAATTTCCTAAGTTCTATTCCTAGTAAAGAAAACATAGTGGCAGCGTACGATCTCAAAATAGCTAACAATATTTTCCCCCTCTCCTTAGTGTGTAGAATTACTTCATTATATGTTCATTACTCTATACTTGTGTAATTATCCTCCTTATATGCTAGTATAGATATGGTATTTGCGAAAGTAAGCTTGGTGAATTCTCATCTTAGTCAATTGAAATCAATTGTGTCACTTAAGCTCACAAGTAAAGTGTTGATGTTACATAGCTCCTTATGTCATTATTACTGCCTTGAAGTTATTATTTTCATGTGTTCTACTACTGGTCCGTAGTTCCAAATATCAAAAATTATTATGATCATCAAATAAACAATCTCAAAGATTAAAAAATCTAAGTGAAGCAATCTGTATAATTATGGGTGGCAGCCCAGAGGAAAAAGCCTAGCATGGGTCGATCCCAATTGGTATAGAAGGGTGGCAGCTCAGGGGTGAAAGCCTAGCATGGGCCAATACCAATTGGTATAGAAGAGTGGCAGCTCAGGGGCGAAAGCCTAGTATGGGACGCCAATTTGTGTAATTATGAGAACAGCATCCCAGGGGTTAAAATGCCTAACTTGGGTCATCCTCTTCTACCAATGATCAACTGGTCATTTGTATCACATGCCCTACAAAGATTATAAATTACAGAAAAGTAAAGATCAGAATGTAACATACATGATCCCACAAGAGTAAACAAAGGTGGTCTTCTGTTCTAATCTCTACACTAATATATTGATACTTGATTTCATTCAGGCCCTTGTTTTATATATATTATTGCCTTACATATTCAATACATTTTTTTTGTACTGACGTCCCTCGCGGGGGCTGCTGCATTTCATGCTGCAGGCACAAATACTCCAGCTAGTAGACCTCCTCAATAGGAGCACACGACACTCGGCTACTTTTGGTGAACTCTGGGTTGATTCAGAGCTTTACTGAGTCCTTCGTAAATTCATTTTGGTATTGTATCATAGGTTAAGGGTAAGGCGGGGTCTGTCCCGACCTCCTCCAAGTTTGTCTATCTTATAGAGGATTTGTAGAATAATGCATAGCATGGAATTATGGTTGGTTCCTTAACAGTTGTGGACTCATCGACCGAGTCATGTGTATATATTTTGGGCCTACCTATGTTGTTCGTTTATCATTGTATCTTATACGTATACTTATTAGAGCTTCATGATTATCTTAGTTAAACGCATGGTAGGTACAGGTTATATGTGGGTTCTCTCGGGCCTTTACGACATCGGGTGCCTGTCCGTCTAAATGGGATTTGTGGCGTGACACGGTCAACCCAAAACTCCAACCCAATCAGACCCTCATTTTCCCCTTCCTTGTTCCAGCAACAAATTAGCCCCTTGCCCTTTTCAATTTTTTATATTTTCAAGTGTTTGCACTAAATATCAGAGCAGCGAGCCAGAACTCTAACTCCGGTAAAACTCAATGAACAACCAGCAATCAAGAGCTCAAAGCTCCGACAAACAACTGCTCAACAATACAACCAGATTCGGTTGGAAAATGTTCCCATTAGTGACCCTTCTCCATTTTGTATAATTTGTGTATCTTCTATGTTTGTTTGTGTTATTGTTTGATAAATATATTTTCTTATTATTGTTTGAAATTTTGATATTTTGGTCCTTATTTTTTTTATTTTTGACAAGATAGGTTGGGTTGTTCTATTAGTGTTCTTATTATGATTGTTAGTTTCACCGTGTATTTAAAATAGTGTCTCTTTATTTGGATATTGTTTTCTCTATATCTAGACTAATTCCAAGGTCATTTTAGTTTATTGTCGTTGTTGCTCCATTTTTTAGCATCTGTTATTGTTAATTTTGTCATTATTGTTAAATCTATTTTGGTTGTTTCTCAATAGACTGTTGCTTTTTTATTTTTTTACTATTTTATTTCTTGTCTATTTTGTTGATTTGTTGATGTAACTTTCACTATTACACATTGCTAATTATGTTTCAATTATTTTGTGTTTTGAATTAATCCAAGTTACTACTTTTCATCAGTTATTGTTCAATGTTTTAGAATGATATTTTATTTCTTTTATTATAATATCAAATGTTAAATGGTGTCACGACCCAGGGGTACCCCCTAGATGTAACATGGCATCTAGAACCCCGAAGGACTCCATACAAGCCACTTAGCTTTCATAACATAAGAAATAGAACAATGAAGAGTAAAACAACATTTTAAGTCCAAAATAGTTTTAGAGAAAAGTGGAAATCTAAACTCATGTCTCATCATAGCCATCTATTACAATCAAATGAAATTGGGTCTAGCCCATGCATCATGTTCAAAAAGGAAATATGAAAGAAAACAAAAACGGAAGTAATCCATCCTCGAACCATGAGGACTCACCAAGCTCGGGGAAGAATCAAAGTCCAAGCTATAGCCACTAAAATGGGAACCCTGTCTGTTGGACCCTACAATTGAGAAAAATGTAGGCAAGAGTATGCGTTAGTACAAAAATTCACAAAGTATGATAGCTATGCATAAGAACATTTAGAACATGCTACAAAAGGACATTTCATTTCAAAACATGCAATTTACCAAGTTTAAACATCATCATACAGATAGTTGGAAAACATAAGTCATAACATCATAGTCAATACAAGCTAGCATCATCTTTAAAGCCTTTGAACACATATGAGATACTTCTTTAAGTAACCTTAATTCATTAATCATCTTGTTGTGGGAAAATTATCCTTAACCAACATATAGATCATGTGAGCTATAACATGATCCCCCGGCATCTCCCACACCGAAAAGGGTTGTTCTAGTTGCCTAAGGTAGAACCATGAACTTCTAGCTTAAGTGGATCTACTAGCCAATCAACCTATGAGGGCACGGGATAAGGATATTTCTACTACAAACTCAGGCTCTACTAACGGGAGAGCTTATATCTCATGAGACTTCTTCTAGAAACCCAGCCTCTACTAACGGGAGAGCTTCCATCTCAATGTCAATATCAACTCGGTGCTAAGCATAACTCCCACGGAATAGTATTTTCTTACTTATCCTTATTATTCATGGAAATACATGTCATCTTGTCCATCCAAGATAGTTCATTAGGATAGCTCTTATTCATTGACTCAATTAGGTAAGAATAGCCTTTCAACCTAAGAATCATTTCTATGTGATAAACCCTTTCACATCATGCTAGTATGTGTTTATGAGATTAGCCTTTCACAACACAACATAAAACATCATCATTTTGGCACTTTATTCTCAAATCACCCTTAACATTAACATAGGTTTCATAAGATCATGCATAAACTCATACTTTGCCCTTTCAAGGTTCAAAGCTTGCTTTCAATCACCAAATCTAGAATTTAAGCATTAGATATGTATTTTATCATAAATTCATGTAGTTTTATTACTTCATGCTTTAGATCATAAAACTCATCTTTCATAAGCAACAACCCACATTATGAGATCACAATTTGGAAAACATGGGGGTTTGCATGGGTTTATAGGGGAAACATCATAAAAGCATTGTAAATCATCAATTCATGCATATTTAAAAATAATTAAATCATTAATATCAATAATCAAAAGAACCCATGGTAAGTGAAGAAAACCCTATCTAATTGGGGAACCTTTTGAAATAGAGGAATTTGGGGACTCCATGAATGAAAGAGATTCAAGGATGAAAACTCCCATACCTCAAGTCCAATTTCTTATCTTCAATGGAGGAATTGAGACCTTAGCTTGAAACCCTAGGTTGAATCTTCTTCTTCTTTTTTTCTTCTTCAAGTTTTCTAGAGAGAGAATATGTGGGAGGAGATTTGATTTCTTTAGGGATATTTAGAAGAATGAATTAAATGGGATGAATTTGAGGGGTAAAATGGCTTATATAGGGGTTCTAAATAGAGGCAAACCGACGTAGTATAGGAATTAATTAATTATGAAAAGACCCAACAACCCCTAAAACTTTACTGCCAGCCCTAACCCACGATTCACCACCGATGGACCGTGGGTGAACCTACGGTCCGTTCTACACATCCGTGGTTGGGTGGTCTGGGACCTGATTTTTGGGGGTTCGAACCAAGGCCCCTAGACCACGGACCGTGGACCCACCTACGGTACGTAGGTCCGGTCGTGGTCCTAGGCCTGGACAACATTTTAGCTGGCCAATCCATGGACCCCACCTACGGTCTGTGGGTCAACCTACGGGTCGTATGTGGTTCCCGTGGATGGCACCTGTAGGTTCTGAACTTTGGTTCATTACCCCTTTTTGGATACGGGGTGTTACAATATCTCCCCCTTGGGATCATTCGTTCTCGAATAAGATTCAAACTGGTTCTAAAAGAGTTTGAGAGGAACTAACAACCTAACCTAAAAACGCAATGCATGTAACCAAAGAGGATTTTTCGACTCCAAGCTAGGACGTTCTCAAAACATCACATTGGGGTGAATCTAACTCTAACAGCCCATCATACATGCAATCTCATCAAAATGCACAAAATCAAGAATAAAACATCAACTCCGAGCTGAACATACTCAATGTATCAGAAGAAAGTAGGAACTACATCTAACAACCCAATATGCATGAATTCTCAAAATTTCTCATGTTCAAGGAGGAACTACCTTCTCCTAGCTAAACTCATGCTCAACACAATCTCATGGAGCCTTTATGTCATTCCTTCTCAAAAGCATATTTAATGCATGTTCAACAATCATCTCATGAAGTCTATAGGCAACTCATACTCAATGCACAACAACATGAGGAAAATAAATCATATAAGTCATTTCTTTCAAAACTTAATATTTTTGATGAACATGCATAACATAAGGAAAGCATGGAAACACATAAAACACACATGACTTCCAAAACATAAAACAACCAAGAGGAACTCATTACCTCAAGCTAGAGTAGGAGTAGAGGAAAGAGATGAGGATATCGGGACTTCATATTGGCCTCGGCCTCCCAAGTAGTACCCTCAACTAAATGATAACTCATAACACTTTTATGGAGGCAACTTCCTTGTTTCTCAACTTTTTAACTTGCCGGTCCAAAGTCTCAACCGGAACCTCTTCATAAGAAAGATTCTCTTTAAATTCCAAATCCTCTAAGGAAACAATGGATGTTGGATCCCCAACACATTTCTTCAAAATATAGACATGGAAAAAGCGGATGCACCGATGCCAACTCATTTGGAAAATCAAGCTCATATGCAACCTTACCAACACGCCTTAAAATCTCATATGGGCCTACATAACGAGGACTAAGCTTCCCTTTCTTCCCAAACCTCATTACACCCTTCATGGGTGAGATTGTCAAATAAACCCAATCCTGAACCTCAAATTCTAGATCCTTCCTTCTAACAATGGCATAAGACTTTTGACCACTTTGGGTCGTTCTCAACCTCTCTCTAATAAGTTGAATCTTCTCTATGGCCTCATGTACCAATTCTAGACCTATGAGAGAAACTTCACCCACCTCAAACCATCCTATAGGAGATCTACACCTCCTTCCATAAAGGGCCTCAAATGGAACCATATCGATACTAGAGTGATAAATGTTATTATAAGCAAACTCAATTAATGGTAAATGGTCATCCCAATTACCCTTAAAATAAATCACACAAGCCCTCAACATGTCTTCCAAAGTTTGAATAGTACGCTCCGCTTGCCAATCGGTTTGGGATGAAAAGTTGTGCTAAGCTTAACCTTTGTACCAAGACCTTTTTGGAATGACTTCCAAAATTGGGAAGTGAATTGGGTACCTCGATCGGAAATTATAGACAAGGGTACTCTTTTTAACCTTACCATCTATCTCAAATACAACTTAGCATAATCTTTCGTCGAAAAGGAACCCTTGATGGGAATGAAATGAGCAGATTTAATCATCCGATCCATTATTACCTAAATTGAGTCATGATGTTGCTGAGTACGTTGCAACCCTACAATATAGTCCATATTCACATCTTCCCACTTTCAAGTAGGAATACCAATGTCTTGGGATAAACCTCTCGATCTTTAATGCTCAAACTTCACTTGTTGACAATTAGGACATTAGCCACAAAGGCTGCAATATCCCTTTTCATCTCATTCCACCAATAGATCTCCCGCAAATCACGATACATCTTGGTCGCTCTCTGGTGAATTTAATATGAGAACTATGAGCTTTTGTCAAGATTTGTTCCCTCAAATCATCAACATTTGGAACACATAACCGACCTTGATATCTAAGTACCCCATCTCCCCCTTGGGAGAAAGCCTCAATGGACTTTTTGAGTACCGCCTCTTTCAATACTACCAAAATTGGTTCAAGACTTTGCTTAGCCTTTACATCCATCACAAAAGACGATCGAACCCATTATGAACCATAAAACCACCCATGGTGGAATCCACTAGTTGAACACCTAATCAAGCCAACCTATGAACATCTCGAACTAACTCTTTCTTTTCATCCTCAACATCAGCAACACTACCCATTGATAGTCGACTAAGAGCATCCGCTACCACATTTGCTTTACCAGGGTGATAGAAAACACTCATGTCATAATCCTTCAGTAAGTCTACCCAGCTTCTCGTGCGAAGATTCAAGTCCTTTTGGTTGAACACATACTACAAGCTCTTGTGATCAGTAAACACATCTACATGTACACCATACAATAATGCCTCCATATTTTTAAGGCAAAAACAATCGCCGCTAACTCAAGGTCATGGGTAGGATAATTCTTCTCATGGATCTTAAGTTGACTCGAAGCATAGGCAATACCTTTATCATTTTGCATGAGCAGACATCCCAACCCAACTCTAGAGGCATCGTAATATACCACAAAGCCATTTGTACCTTTCGGTAAGGTCAACACCAGAGTGGAATTAAGTCTATCTTTCAACTCTTGGAAAATTTTCTCACAAGCTTCCCCGACCATATAAATTTAGCCTTCTTTTGAGTCAAAGTCGTCAAAGGAGAAGCAATGGAGGAAAACCCCTCAACAAACCTTCTATAGTAACCGGCCAAACCCAAAAAGCTTTTAATATCCAAAGTAGATAGAGGTCTAGGCCAACTCTTGACCGCATCCGTATTCTTTGGATCTACCTCAATACCCTTGCTTGACACAATATAACCAACAAAAGCTATAGACGTTAGCCAAAATTCACATTTGCTAAACTTAGTAAAAAGTTGTTGGTCCTTAAGAATTTGCAACACGATCCTCAAATGATCAATAAGCTCATCCTTACTCCGCGAATAGATCAAAATATTATCGATAAACACAATTACAAACATATCAAGGTATTGTCGAAATACCCTATTCATCAAATCCATAAACACCGTTGGAGCATTAGTCAACCCAAACGACATTACCAAAAACTCATAATGACCATACTAAGTTTGAAAAGCCGTCTTAGGAATATCACTATCCTTCACCCTCAATTGGTGATAACCCGAACGAAGATCAATCTTAGAGAAATAACTTGCCCCTTAAAGTTGGTCAAACAAATCATCTATTCTTGGGAGAGGATATTTGTTCTTAATGGACACTTTGTTCAGTTGCCTATAATCAATATACATATGGAGTGAACCATCTTTCTTCCTAAGAAACAACATCGGAGCACCCCATGGAAAGATACTCCGTCGGATGATGCCCTTATCCAACAAATCCTATAATTGATCTTTCAACTCCTTAAGTTCCACCAGAGCCATTATATAAGAAGGAATAAACATAGGTTGCGTATATGGGAGAAGGTCAATACCAAAATCTATTTCCCTCTCAGGAGGAATACCAAGAAATTCATCCGAGAACACTTTCGGGATCTTATTAACAACGGGGACCGACACAAGAGTAGGGGTTTCAGAATCTACATCCCTCACCCTAACTAGATGGTAAATGCAACCTTTAGAGATCATCTTTCTAGCTTTGAGTCGAGACAAATTGACCCTTAGGCATGGAATTTCCCCCCTTCCACTCTAGGATAGGTTCATTTGGAAACTGAAATCTGACCACTCGAGTCCTACAATCTATGGAAGCATAACAAGAATGCAGCCAATCCATCCTAAGAAAAACATCAAAATCTAACATGTCAAGCTCTAACAAGTTAACAAGAGTAACTCTATGGGATAAGGAAACGGGACACTTTCTATAGACCCTCTTAGCCACCACAGAATCACCAATAGGATTAGAGAAAGAAAAAGGTTCTAACAATATATCGGGGAGCACATCAAACTTCATGGCCATATAAGGTGTCACAAAGGTCAAGGTAGCACCGGGATCAAGCAAAGAATATACAACAAGTTGAAAAACTTTTAACATACCGGTAACTATATCCAGAGAACTCTCTTGGTCACCTTAGGTTTGGAGAGTATAGAAGTGGTTTTGCTTTGGAGCATTGGAATTTGAACCGCTAGGAGGAGCTTTCTTACCCTCTCTCCCTTTAGCCGCAAGCATGAGCAATCTCTCATCTTGTGACTACTCTTCATGTAACTAAAACAACCATCAGTGTCGGCTAGGCACTTACCATCATGATTCTTCCAATATTTAGCACACGCAGATCTAGCCAACATAGAACTGCCTCCACTTCCTCGTTGAGGTTTAGGGTTATACATCCTATCCTTGTTAAACTTAGGTGGAGCATTAGAGAAACCTTGACCATAAAACCCTTGTCGAAACTTAGGACGACCATGTCCATCGAAACTAGCATGAGAGAAATTACCATCACCGATCTTAGCCCTTTTTACCTCCCTAGACTTTTCTTTGAGTTTCTCTTCTTCAATCTGTTGTGCATGCACCATGAGATGAGAGATGTCCATGTCACCAATGAGCATGGTGGTACGACACTCTTTGACCACCATTTCAGACACACCGGATACAAACTTACTCATTCTAGCTCTTGAATCAGCAACCATTGATGGAGCATATTTGGACACTTGAGTGAACTTTAGAGCATATTCCCTCACACTCATACTTCCTTGACAAAATTTGATCAACTCAAGCACCTTTGCTTCCCTCATATCAAGAGGAAAGAACCTATTAACAAAAGTCGATTTAGACATTTCCCATTTTATGGGACCCGCTCCTACCGGTCTTGCCTCTTTCCATTGGTTATACCACACCTGAGAAACACCTTTCAATTAATAAGTGGCCAATTCCTCCTTCTCTACGAGAGTCACTCCCAAGATAGCAAGTACCTTATAGACCTCATCGATAAACTCTTGAGGATCTTCCTCAACTTTAAAGCCATGAATTTCTGGAGGGTTCATCCTCATAAAGTCTCTTACCCTTGAAGCCACCGTACCCACATTTGGGTCCACGGGGACTACCACCTCTCTATTGGCTTGGGCCATCACGGCTCGAGCCAACACTTGAAAAGTCGATCGAAACTCCGTATTTGTAACTTGTTCAGATAAGGGATCGACCGGAGCATGAGGAGGAGCTTCTTGTTCCACATTCTCCCTCACATTCCTTCGGGCGTAAGCCCTTCGAGTACACATATCATGAAGAGCATAAGGTAAGGATTAGAAGAGAGACTTTATAGAGTTAAACTATGTAGCACGACTTTAGAGTAATGAAAGAAGTGGAGTTTCCTAATCATCTTGTAGCCTCTCATTCATAAATGTGGCGTACTTCACGCTAATGAACAAGACTCTACTAGACGTTGCTTATGAGACATCCTAGGACCATTCTAAACATTGTGCTCTGATTACCAAGTTTGTCACGACCCAGGGTTACCCCCTAGATGTAACATGGTGTACCAAACCCCAAAGGACTCCATCCAAGCCACTTAGCTTTCATAACATAAGAAATAGAACAATGAAGAGTAAAACAAGATTTTTAGTCCAAAACAGTTTTTTAGAAAAGCGGAAGTCTAAACTCATGTCTCATCATAGCCATCTATTACAATCAAATGAAATTGAGCCTAGCCCATACATAAAGTTCAAAAAGGAAGTACGAAAGAGAAACTAAAATTGAAGTAATCCGTCCTCGAACCATGAGGACTCACCAAGCTCAGGGAAGAATCAAAGTCCAAGCTTTAGCCACCAAAATGGGAACCCTGTCTGTCGGACTCTACATTTGGGTAAATTGTAGGCAAGAGTATGCGTTAGTACAAAAATTCACTAAGCATGATAGTTGTGAATAAAAATATTTAGAACATGCTAAAAAGGACATTTCATTCAAAACATACAATTTACCAAGTTTAAGCATCATCATAGAGATAGTTGGAAAACATAAGTCATAACATCATAGTCAATACAAGCTATCATCATCTTTAAAGTCTTTGAACACATATGATATACTTCTGTAAGTAACCTTAGTTCACTAATCATCTTGTTGTGGTAAAATTTGCCTTATCCTACATAGAGACCACGTGAGCTTTAACATGATCCCCCGGTGTCTCCCACACCGAAAAGGGTTGTTCTACTTGCCAAAGGTAGAACTATGAACTTATAGCCTAAGTAGATCCTGTCACGACCCAAGGCTAACCCCTAGACGTAACACGGCATAATTGACTCCGAAGGGGTCTCATATAAGCCTCTAGCATCATCATTACATAAGACATAGAAATAATCCGGAAAAAATTTAAAACTTTACAATCGAAGTCCAACTGCACTTTTCATAAAAGAAAGTATTAGGAAATCTAGGCTTTGTGTCATACACCATCTAAACCATAGGAATACAAAGTTTGGGACATAGCCCTTTACATCAACAAAAGTCTCAATATACGAGATATAACATGAAACTAAGAGTTAGGAAATCCCTTCCTCGAACTTGAGGACACACCACAACTTAGAAACAAGCAATCCAAGTCTTCTTCAAAGGAGAGTGAAAGTCACCTAGCCGGAACCTACACTCATTAGGATGTAGAAGGAAGAAGGGATTAGCACATAATATGTACTAATTATGGAAACATGCATAAAATCCATTAAACATGATAAAAAGGACATTTTATTTGCAAAGAATGCATTTATGAAGTTTAGGAACCAACATGCATCATGAATGCCAAATACAAGCCAAAATCACTTTTATGCTCATTACATGGAAAATTCATCACCTTAGTAACCCCTAAGGAACACTTGTGCAATGTATGGTTGGCATCTCATAATACCAACCCTACTAAGCACCCCCTGAAGCTACCTTGGTCATGCACATCATCTTTACACCTTATTATAATCATTAGTCACAATTAAGGAAATAGTCATGTACATTACTTGACTACAAGGAAAGTCATTTGTAACAACCATTCATTCAACACACATGCATACATTTGTACCTCATCATAATATAAAGGAACACCCCACAACATCCTACTAAGTTTACTTGTGCAATGTGGAAGTGAAGTCCCATACCCCCACTCTTACTAAGTAAACTCACCAAGAAGTCATAGTGTAGTTCATGTCTCATTCATTATCTTTATTATATAGAAAAAATAGCATTAACCGACATAGACCATGTGAGCTACATGGAATCCAGTGTTCTACCCCCACACCGAAAAGAGGGTGTCCTACTTGCCTAAGTTAGAACTATCATTATAGATTTTAGGTGGATCCACTAGCTAAAGACCTATTTGGGCAGATAGTTATGGGATAAGTAGATTGCTACTAGAAACCCGGACTTCTAGCGTACAAGGTTTCCATCTCATGAGATAACCTATATTGGGAAGGCGGACTTGCTAAACGTAAAAGCTTCCTATCTCATTGTTCATATCCGCTCGGTGCTAAGCATAGTTCCCTTTTAAAATCATATTAAGCCTTTAATTAAGTTCATGTTCAATAGATAATGCACTAGGCACTCAAACCAACATTCATCATAATAGCTCAATGATTCATTAGGTGAGAATGTCCTTTCACTTTAGAATCATCAACAAGTGAGTAAACCTTTCACATTATCATTCGAAGTGTTTTCATGAGAATTAGCCTCTCAATCAACACAATAACATCCTCATCATCCTAGACAAGTTATACATGAACATGTGTAGAGGGAAAGGGGAGAACAACCTTTCAACAATACCACACTTTACACATTAGTCATAGGAGATTTACTTTCTAAATGAATCAATAGTTTACACACATCTTGTATCCATATGCACAAACCCTAGCAATTTACCCCCTTTCAAGGTCATGA